>KK502500.1:557065-723107 GCA_000688735.1 Glossina austeni | reverse complement strand
CACACACACACACACACACACACACACACACACACACACACACACACACATCTGCATACCATATAGACGCATACTTTCTTCAGTTAGTTAGTTTTCTTGTGCCGGCATTTATGTATGTGTACATATATACATATATATATATGATTTTATTATATAGCTCATCTTGCCCGCGCTTATGGTTAGGGGTACGTTATTGTTAAACACCATTTCGACTTAAGCCATTAATTTTGAGGACACTTTTGATAAATATCTGCCTTTAGCTTACATATATATACATGTATTATATATACGTCTATATATATATATAAAATGTGTTGCACTTTATTTAGTACAAGTTCTTGTGCGGGTTGATTACTTTTTATCGTTTTTTGCTCACTCATTTTCTTCACCTCTCCCCGCACTATAGTTAATTTTATTGCTAAAAGCGGGTTAAATACTCGAGCTACACATGATTGCCTTCACTGCAGGAAAACAAAAAACTAAAAACAAAAAAAAAAACAAAAAGAAAGAAACAAAAATATAAGGATAAGTTTTTATTTTTTTATACATTTTATCCTTTCTTCTCCTTTTTCCTGCGTAGTCTGAATTGCTTTGCTTTGATAAAAATCAAATTTGTTTTATTGATTGTATATAAATATAATTAAGCTTTATTTGCTTTCACGATCTACAAAATTGATTTAAGTTATAAGATAATTTCACTTATAAAATAGTTATGACCAGTAGTTGGAAAGTTCGCATTCTATGAAAAGTTATTTAAACTTAAACCAACCATTGCTTTTTTTAAATTAATTATTTATTAATTAATTTTTTTTTTATAAAATGTTAAAATGTTTTTCTTTCCTTTTCTTTGGGAGATCTTAACAAAAGAAAATGAATTGTTTTTTTTATTAATTTACGACTAGAAAGTGTCGGGGAAAATGTGGTTGTTTTCTTGGGATCCTCTTCAGTCAATAACGGGTTTTTTCACGGTGGCTTGTAACACCTACAAATAAAGAATTAGAGATTCCATAAAGCATTCTTAATAAGAAAAGTAAGATTTTGAGGTGATCTTGTGACGATCGTGTTCCCTGAAAGATCGGAAACCTAAAATAGAAAATGAGAGCTTAGTCGACCCTCTTATAACATAATGACTCTACTTCCGTTCCATTTGATATGAATCCATCCATGAATCCACAAGCCATTCGCAGCGCGAAACCATTAACTGACTTTTCGTATTCAGCACAACTTACTTTAATAATTAGTCTTGAGACACTACGTGACAACAATTTTCATGACGGTTGAGTGGTAAATATTTTTTATTTTATAAGGCAGAGAGAGAGAGAGAGAGAGAGAGAGAGAGAGAGAGAGAGAGAGAAAGAGAGAAATGTATAAGAATTTTTGAATTCATATTCTCCGTCTCATTCTTTTGCCGCAATACTACTTATGACGCGAACGCAATCACAGTTTCTCTACCGTATTAGACGAAACCGTCTTAAATGAATCTGCTTTACAAGGAGGTGGACTATATATGGTCTAATGGGCTGATTAGCTTGATTAAGCTTCGAAATGGGTTTAATCTGTAGCTTATTGCAAACGGCAGACAAACGACTTAAGACTTGGTACAAATATTTATTTGGTTCAGCCAAAATTCGAAAAAGGGGGCATCCATGATCGCGGCAGAGTAATAAGAGAAGAAAACGCTGTAAGGTGCGGTCCGTGGCATTTAAAAATCTGAAGAAAGATCCAAATGATCAGGGTAAGTGAGCTGACTGGGCCATTAGTAAAGAAATTCTTTACATCTTCCAGAAATTTAGAGAATTTTCATTAAACCAACCTCTGTGCAAATTTTTAATTGACATTTTCCTAAATTTCTGGTGGCTCTTCGAATCTTCGCCGCCTTTCACTTAGCGGGGTCATAGGCCAACAAAATTTTCAGTATTATTAAATTTTACAAAATTAAAAAAAAAAATTTTTTTTTTAAAAATTTGTTTGTTGTTTTGACTTGAGGTTATAGCTAAGCTAAGCGATTATAGGCTCGCTACTGTATTAAGAGCATTTCCACCGTTAGCTCCATATTGTTTGCATTTCTCTACAATCATTCTCTTGAGGCTATCTACACTTACATTCATCTATACGGAATTGTCTTAAGGGTGAAAGTGGTTCTGAGACAGATGACAAGTCATGGTAAAAGTGAAGAATAGCACACAGGTGATAGTACACTCTCGTCCAGTATTCTTTAAGGTTTCCGGGACATGCCTAGAAGCATGATGTCATCCTATCATGCCTTTTCGCATATTGCCACAATTTTTCCTTAAATCGTTGGCTATCAACACACTACTGATCCTCAGCTGATCCTATATATACTAAGCTCTTTTGTGGTTTTTGGTGCTCCTAAGTTTATATCCGTTATATCAGTTTTTACCCCTGGTGACGAATCATCAGAACTTTTTTCGAATTAAGCGGGTAAGGTAATGATTCCACCGTTGAAGCGTCTTATGTATGCTATAGCGCGATAATCAATGCTATTACGTAGAGCTTAAACATGGCATTGCTAAATAGAGTCAAACTTTCTCTTTGGCGAAATCACTTCTTTATATATCCGGAACTTGCGTTCTTTTAATTTACAAGCAACATAACAAAGTTAGTGTATCTTCATCGTAGAGTAAGGCATTAGCAAAGGGTTACCTTAAGCTGAATATTGTACTCTTTCCCTTAGTTCTACTACTAAGTCCAATTTTCCCTTTTCACCTGCAGGATTTCTGAGATCGATTTCAGTTGCAACCTTGTACGTACGAATTTTATTTCAAAGTTTAAGACAAAACGAGCATATGGCAAACAAGTATTTTGAACTCTGAACAGCTTTTTTTATTTACGGTCTCAAAGTTGGGCATCATAACTGACAACGCTTTCTAACTGAATGGTCGTTGGATTGACATGCATATCTACTATCACGCAAAATGCCTTAGGGTTGCCTTCCGCAAATACATATAAATTTAATTGTGTTCTTTATTAGTTTGAAAAAAAGGCTGGAGGGGTATTTTTTACTAAATACTTGCGAACAACATTATAACACATCATTAGAAATGTTGTTGAGAGTATATTTAACTGTGAAACGCTGTAGGGGTTCAACCAAATTAATAACGATGACGGCAATAATGATGATGATGATGATGATGATGATGATGATGGCAGTGACGGTAGTATGGTGGTTGATTTCCTTCCACTCACACTGGTAAATTTTGCCTGTAACGATATTTTTTGGTTAAACGTAACCAAAATTTTTATTTTGCCTATGTTTGGCTTTTGTTTTTAAATAAATTGATGTCAATATGTAGAGATTTTGTTTTTTTTTTTTTCGAAATGTGCATTTGTTGGAAAAAAAATTAAAAAAAAAAAAACTGAACGTAGAGTGTTTGTAAACAAAGTGAATAAACACAAATTGATTTAAAGGTTTGTTATGTAAATAATGAGCGAGAGAGGGGGAAAGGAATCGGGTATGTGGGCATATGGCCTGCACTTACTTGCTTTCTCTTTGTCCTTTACATTCTGAATATGAAAACTTTTAATTGAAAATTAATTTGAAAAGTCAATAAACTTTTCCAAGTCAAGGAATTTACACTAAAAGATTTGCTTGGCTTTCGTTCAAGTGGATAACAAATTTTTGATTTAACATTTTTTTAACTTTTCCCTTATTGTTATTAGTGAGTAAGTTTGAGTGTTTTTCTCCCCCCCGCCAAGAGCAAATGAATGGAGAAGACACGCCCACTTGCTTACTTACTTATTAAATGGCAAACTCTAGATGGGTAACCGGATTGCTGTGACGATTGACTGGTCTACGGTAATGTAGTTAATAAGAGCTAAAGAAAATGGTTTTTTTATTAGTAATAAAGTAAGTAATTTATTACAACGCCATTACAACACCAACAACGACGATGAAAATATGCTTTTATAATGCTGCTACCATGAAAGAAGACAAAGAAGAAGAGGAAGATGAAGAAAGGAAATATGTTCCAAACATTTTCTCTAAGGGATGTTCCGTTTTCACACACTCCCCCAACAATCTATTTATTTGCCCTGCATTAAGTCTATTCGTTTGCTTTATTATTAAACAAGCGGTATTGCGGATATTATTATTATTATTAATTTGATTTGTTTTAACATCGTAATGTTTTCCGTTGTTTGCTGTAATTTTTTAAAATGATTGCATAACTGTTTAGAAAGCACTCTCAGCCGTTGGTCAAGATATGGTTGATTTCTTTTGTATCGCTAGCTAAAAAGGAATGGATAATATTTGTTCTCTTCGTATACCCACACATAAGTATGAAATTCCTTTGGGTATTATATTAAAGTTAAAGTTATACGCCATTGTTGGTTTTTTATTTATTTATTTATTTATTTTTTTTTTTTTTATACACTACACCACTTGTGTGCGTGCAAGGGTATATTAAGTTTGTGTGAATGTCTGCAACACCCAAAAGGACTTGAGATCGACACAGCTTTTATTGTGCCAGAATCACTTTCGGATTCGATATAAGCTTGTCTGTACGTCTGTGCGCCTTGTGTGCTTAGGTCCAACGTAAAGGTCGTAAGTTTTGAGATATTTCGATGAAATTTGTGATGCACTCATGTGTTTCGGGTCAGGAACGAACGCTATTGAAAACGGTTTGAACCACTTTTTTGAACTCTGTCCATATAGCAAATTATTTTGAAAGTCGATCTATGTGCCGCTATAGTGTTCTTACTTGGTTTCAAATAAAAAAAAAGGCAACTGTGTTGCCTCCGTCGATTCAAGCTATTGAAGAATGCACATAGTTGGTAGGCCACTCAAAATTTCTTAATCACATTTTTTCACCTCATTCATGGACCATTTTAGTTGGCTTTCGGATACGACTTTACAAAGCGTTCTAAAGAAAATTATAAAGTGATTTGAGTTTTGTAGTCAAAGATCATAATGAATATTTTGATGGAAGAAAAAGCAGCAGAAAAAGCAGCCTGATGTTGAAAAATCGGTGCATGACTAACTCTATTGAGGGAACTTGAATAGGGTGTTTAATGGCGAGCCGAGGCGCACTTTTTTATGTTTGTTTGCTTTTTCTTTTATTTGATCGTTGCTTTGTTTGCTGGCTGGTTGGTCTATGGGGATTTTCTTAATTTTAAATGTTTACTTAAGCTCGCACATGCAATGCTATAATAATCACACAATCATATCAACAAGCAAATCAGGTGAACGGTAGCCATATCCTGTTATCTTGAAATTTGAAAATCACAAAAAAACAAGAAAAAGAGTTTTTTTTACTCTCGAGTTGTTTACTTTTCGTATGAAATGAAACGGCGTTCGTTCCTGCTTTACCGTTAAGTGAGGGTAATTGCACTTTAATTTTGAAAAATATTAAAAAACATTTGCTGTCGTTGTGCTTTTCACTATTTTCTGCTTTCCCTCTTTCTCTCCCTCACTCTCTTTTTCTCACTCTTTCTTTCTCTCTTTACCTTTCAGTGCTTGCGGTTTATGTGGGTTCTTCTCATTAATTTTCTACACGATTTTACTTTTCATTTTTTTTTGTTTTTGTTTTTTGTTTTTTGTTTTCTGTTTTCTGTTTTATTTTACTATTTACTGTTTCATTGTTTATCTTTTGGTTAAATTTTGTGAATTTATTTGTTTTTCTTTTTTGCTTCGCTTATATTAAAACATTGACTTTTTCTATTAATTTTTTTAAGGGTTTTTCGCAATTAATTTAATCTAAGTACAGATTTGTGATGTTGATGATAAACTTGTCATATTTTTCTTCTTTTTATTTTTTTCCTAGTTTCACTTTCAAACATCATTAGTTAAAGCTATGTTTAATCTCGGCATCTTAGTCATGAAAAGGGTTATAATTATTTTTAAGTTGGTCCAAAAAGATGAGGGCATTCCATCATTTTGTATGTTTATACAAAAAATTGTGCAATAATTGGCGAATATTGTAATCAATTTGGTCGTATGCCGTTATTAAACATTTTTCATGTTAAGCATGTGCGTAATTGTTAGCATTAAATAAAGGATTTCTCATTACTTTCGCCGCGGGCTTTAGGGCTGGGAGAATTTTTTTTCTTCTGCCTGATATTTGAGAACGATTCTGAGCAAGTAGTGTGGATGAGTTAGGTCCGGGTTATATTAAATTGCACGTAAGCGGTGAATATTTAAGCCCTTGAGAGTCTTTCTGCCAGCGGTTATGCTGTCTATAGAAAGCCAAGCCTTCACGCTACTTAAAGAAAGGTAAGCATGGCTTAGATGTTTAATACCTTTTTAAGCGACCTAAGTGGCGACCTTAAAGTTATATAATATTGGCCCAAGTTCCTAACCCTTTAGATTAAGGATCCTTATGAATCTCGTCATCTTGTAGGGCATTATTAGAGAAGTTTTGACCTACTCCGACTGTAATGGTACGCGGAGGAAGAGACATTCGTCTCTCAATAGACCTTTTTTTGCACGACCTTAACCTCATTGGGGTTTACCTACTTTAAGACCACGTTTTCGTTTGTCTTCTGTGAGATTATTTTTTGCTATTTGAATGCAGCTTTAGTTTTGTTTTCAGTATAGAGTAGTGCACAATTTAACAATGTTAACAAATTTATTGATATTTAAATGTCTCATTAACCGAAAACTTGAGTGTTGTCATGCCAATGATATGCGAGAACGGAAGGAGTAAAGATGGCACCATTTTAAATATTGAAAGTAATTTGGTTACATTGTAATAGCTACGCAATGACTGAGCATTAACGCGGACGCTTTATGACATATTTAGGCAGCCAACAGGAAGAAAGTGGGAAGAAAATATACCACGCTGCCCGTGAAGGGATGAAGTCGGCGAACCTATTAGCAATAATAAGCTTCGATTTTAACAAAAAAAACTTTTTAGAGAAAATGTCAAAAAATTTTAAATACTCACACTAAAAGTAAAGCTATTATTATCTTTAGGATTTTTTTAAATAACAGAATAAGTTCTTGCACTAAACACAGGAAAAGCACTAACAACTGAAACTAAACCTGAAACTTGACCTGTGGTAGGTAATGAAAGGTTTTCATGCTTTTTCCTACTTTTATCTTTCACTCCGTGTTATTTGAATTGTATTTTTCATCTGTCACGATAAGTGTACGATACCAGTAGTTAATGAATGTAGACTTTAAAATATAAAAATAAAGACAAGAGATATTTTCGCTATCCATTATCTATAGTTTTTTTTGCTAAACTGTGGTTAATGGTCCGATCGAATAGCGGTTTGCCGTCTATTATGAGCTCTAATATAATCAAGGCCAAAGGCACAACACTTGCCGGTTGTGTGCAGACCTATTACGCTCCGTTGTTCCCTAGGGCACTCCGTAGAACACGAGCATTTCATTGGGGTTCCAATCTTTTCGATAGTAAATATTGCATGCACCTGTTCTTTAATGATAAAAGAATTGTATAAAAAAATTGTGTTTACTTTGTGCAGAATTCTGGGAAGGGATTTAAATAATCAAATCCGATAAATTTATGCAAAATAGGACGAAACTTCCAGATCGAGAAAAAACTAAAATATATATAAAAATATATGAATTATATGAAGTAAGAAAGAAAACTGGTAATTAAAGGATACATCTTAACCTGGTGCCGGTAAGTATATATCAATGTACTTTTCATTCTCCTATGATTACAAGGCCGAAAGCGTTAATCTAAACTAAGTGAAAACACTACAGTGGAACACGGCCCACCAATAAATACTGTGCTCCATCTTACAGTTACTCAAATACCGATTTTTTACAATGAGGCGTTATGTGGGAAGTGATCGGAAAGTGGTCCGATCTGAACCTTTTTCAATATCGTTTCGCATTGGTCCAAAACGCGTCAGTGTACGAAATATCATTAAAATTTCTCAAAAATTGAAGCCTGTAGGTTGAGCACAAGAAAACAAGATGGACGGACGATAGTGACGATAGGAAGAGTGATTTTGAATCGATTGGTATAAATAATCACATCAGCTTCAGAGTGACCTGAATAATTTAGTTGCATGGTGCTCATCGAATTATATGGCACTAAACCTAAATAAATGTAAGAAGCTTTCTTTCTCAAGAAGAAAGTCATTCATTACCCACTATTTTATAGCCTCGCACAAGTTGGAGGACGTCGATTCAATTACAGATTTAGGCGTTCTCTTTGACCATAGGTTACGTTTTAACTTGCATGTCTCGTTAAGCAAAGCTAGGTCCGCGCTTGGTTTTATAAAGAGGTGGTCAAAAGAGCTTGATGGTCCTTATATTACCAAAAGGCTGTACAGGTGTTTGGTTAGACCTACACTTGAGTATGCTTCTGTTGTGTGGTCTCCTTCATATACGTGCTATGTACACTCAATTGAATCTATTCAAAAGCAATTCTTGCTGTTTGCCCTTAGGAGTTTGGGTTGGGATCCGATTGCCTCTCTTCCCCCCTATGAAAATAGGTTGCTTCTGTTGTCCTTACCGTCTCTTGAGAAACGTAGATGTGTTCTAGGCGTTTCCTTTATAATCAAAGTAAGAAATGGTGCTATTGACTCGCCGTCATTACTTGGTGAAATAAGTTTTAATGTCCCTAACCGCTTCTCTAGGCACTCTACCTTGGTTAAGCTAAGTCATTGTAAATATAATTATGAGCTGTTTAATCCGCTCAGAGTTGTTTGCAAGAACCTAAATGACGTCTATCACTTATCCTCATTATCGGACTTTTTAAAGTCCATTAAAGCCACATTGCTTAGTACACGTGATTTACATATATCGTACCTGAACTAGCTTTTAACCGTAAAAAGTCATTGTGACTCGAAAATGAGTGGTTGTTAACTATTATCGGCTGCCAAGCTCATGCATGTTTGCGACGGCTTAGGGGTTAATTTGCAATTTGATCCTGTACCGGTTGTGGGTGTGGCTCTGTGCTAATTGTGTACATGCTTTTTTTCTTTTTTTTCTTTTTTCCTTTTATTTGTTTTATTATACTTATACTAAGTTTTAATAATAATTAATTTAAGATTTACTTTAAGAGTCATTTGAACTCGACTGTTATTTGTTTTAGTCGAGTTCCTGTATAAGTAGAACAAATAAATAAATAAATAAATAAATAAATAAAATAAACGGTTCGGTCATGTTCTTTTGGGTAATGAACACAACCACACAAACTTAATACCAGGTGTAGGGTATAAAGATTTTTTACTGGGTCTAAAGTAACTGTGCTGTATGTAAATAGCTGTACGTACCTAATCAGTTCCAATCAAAGTGTCGGACGTGCTGGTCTAAATTATAATTATTTAATAAATTCGTTCAATAAAATCCACAAACACGTTGTCTCTGGGATAGCCTTTATCCCTGCGAATGGCAAGCTATTGTTCTGCATAACTTTTTGCTTCGGAGGAAGACATTTTGTATAACGTTTAAGAGTTAGAGCAGTGGTTTGCAACCTGTGGGGGGCGCGATACTGTTACAAGGGAGGCATGTAGCTGTTTCCAAAATATCATTTACAAATACAAACCAAAAAAGTCAAATAGGTGTCAAAAAAATGAATCAGCAGTATACGTAATCCACAATCCTCGCCGCGGATTTTTGGTGTACAAATGCTAAAACATCCAATTCATACTCTTCTTCGAATTGAAATATCTCGCTTTCGCGTTTGGAGCCGAGTAGCGATGGGGCGTGGAATCAAAAGATAAGCACTTGCAACATCCCGGTTATTCTCGTGCTTACTCTCGCCAAACTTCAGTAAACAGAAGCATCTGATTATTTCGGTTTTTTTTTTTTGTTTTTTAAAGGGGGGCGCATTCATTTTTTTTTTAAACAGGAGGGCGCCGGTACAAAAGGTTTGGAAACCACTGAGTTAGAGAGATCAGATAGACGACTCAAACCTGAACTAAAAGCTGCCCGTGTACAATTGGTATGCAGCTCTAATTGCTATAACAAGTTATTAGAACTTATGTTTCTAGCAAGCTTGGTAGAGTTTAGGACAAATAGAGTTCTCCACGAAAACCGAGCATTTCAAAATTACGAATCACCAAATGTCTTGCGTATGCTACGGCAAACCTTAAGCAAGCTAACCACACTTGGAACTTTTGTGATCATCATGTTCAAGAGACGTAATTAAAAAATTGTTGTCTTATGTCCTTGTAGATAGGACGTTTGACAAACCGAACCCAATCCTGTCCTATTATCTAATTGTAACAAATTTAATAATTTATCATTTCAAAATTTGCATTACCCCTGCTTGGTATCAACGAAAGGTGGTTGTTATCTAATGCAGATAAATAAATGAGGTTGGGTTTTGCTTAACAACTTTCGATTCACATTAAACCCATATGTAAATTTCAAGAGTGTTTAGGGTAATTTTAAAGTTTTGTTTTCTTCCATTTGTTGACTCTCTGTCACTCGTAATTTATAAATTATCGTCAGCGTTTCATTTCCACGAGCGATTTAAATGAGCAGCAGTTAGCAAATTATATTTTATTGTTCGTTCGTGTTGCTTATAAAGGAGCGTTTGTTTATGCGTTTATGGTTTTTTGTTTAAATGCAATGAAGTGCAAGAATTCAAATTTTTCACCGGCAACGACACTTCTCGTGAACGTAACATATGAAATTTATAATTAGCGCAACTAATGTGTATGATGTGTAAATAAATTACTAAATATTGTCAATCGGGAATTTATCCCAAAAGTCATTGAAAAAAAAAAAGAAAAAAAAAACAACTAAAGGGGTTGTGTTTGCTTTACCTTCTTTGGCTAAAGGAATACTTTTAAAGTACACTTTTTTTTTTTTTAAATTTATATTGAAGTTATTTCAATATCTTTTTCTTCTTCTTCTTTTTGTAACTTTTTACACTCAACCCTTTCGCTATGTTTTGAAAATTGTCTCTGGAAGCGTTTCTTTCTCTACACATATTTCTATTTGATTTTTTTCGTGCGTAGTGGATAAACATTTATTATATTGATTGCTTGCAATTTATCTTAAATTTCTTTTAAAATAACATTTAATTATTTATTTAGGTTTTCCTTATATTCAACATGTCTTTGACACATGTTATAATAAATATTTGTTTAGGTTTAAACACTCGATTTAGAAAAATTTCTTTGCGAGAAAAAGAAATCAAATCTGATACGAATTCGGTTTTTTTTCTTTTTTTTTTTTTTGCTCTGTCTTCTTCATCAAATTTTATGTTCACTCCCTTCAACTAAAACTTAATTGGTCTTGCAAAGCGGCTGGTGGCCGCCATAAAATGGTTAACTAACAAGTGACAATCTATGCAATTTTCGTTCCCCATATACTACACGTGAAGAAAATCGTACGTAACTCTTTAGTATCCTGCCAGGATAAAAAAGATCTCTAAGAAACGTTGCGGAGAATGTCGTTGTTTAAATTTCACAATCCCTTCTTACCTCTTAATACTTTTCATTTGTTGGGTGTTTCTATCCGCTCGCTGTTGCAGATTGAGTCTTATACAGAATTTGTTGTTAACATCGCAGAAAAACAAAGTTGGCGCTTAGTAAATAGATTGTGTTTCTCGTTACCTTTCATTTCACTGGCGTGTTCTAGGCCTTGAGTTAGCGCGGCTTAGACTTAGTGCTGAAAGATCTTAAATAGTTCGCGAGGAGAGCTCCTGAAAATGGCTTCTTCTCGATAGATGCAGATGAGAAGCTTTTGCTTGGAAGGCCAATTACAATTTTAATATTTCGATTTCCTATTGCAGGCACAGAAAGATCCCACAGACTTTATGTTGAAAATTATTTTCCACGAAAGCCTACTTTACCGGGCTTTTTCTTTGCTTTCGCTAGGCATGTGACACTTTCAATATTTTAATAGCATAAGCCAGAGGCACGTTGTTTTTTCAGCGTTGTTCCAAAAGTTGGTGTGTGCTTATTCTTACTGACTGGGCACACGTCCAACCTCTCCCTCACAGTTACGCGGCTAGGGGGCATTCTCTGAGTGATTGGTCATATTAAAGAGAAAATTCAGCCGTCCACAAGATTAGGTTGCTTTGGGTTGTTATCAGATCTTGAAATTAAAGTACGATCTAACCAAGCTGCCAAGACAATTGTTGTAGGCACAAGTATATTTTATACAGGGCTTCAACAAAATCGTCAAATCTGGCCCTTAACCAATAGTCACTCAGTCAAATGTGGACTTTGCCATAATGATTTTGGGAAGAAAGTCGCAATTAATCCTTCAAAGGTCTGCGCTTATCGCAAGGAAGCTTAAGGGAAGCTCATGTCTGTGCTCGACAATTATAAAAGTATATACGGTGTCTGTTGAATTTGAACCTCAGATGTCTTTAAAATGAAAGTCGCGGCATACCCTTAGAAAGAGGTTGCATATTGGATCCCTTTACTTATCCCTTGTACTTTATATAGATTTCAGGTTTCTTAAGTGAGAGGAATATTTTTCAGAAAATATTTCGAAAAATGTATGTTTTCTGAATTTTCTCCCAGTGTACAGTAAAAATTCTAAAAAAACTTTGCACTTTTTTTCAGAAACTCTTTCTTTCTCTCTTTGTCTCTCTCTAAAACCTTGTGGCTGGCTTCTTTTTTACAGTCAGCGTCCCCGGAAAAGTTAGATTAAATTTGTTATTTTATACGTAACGCTTCGAAATATCCTCAGAAGTTCCCATAAAGGGCGAATATATGTATATACGCGTGTATTAATGAAAACTTTTCAAGACTTCTTTTTATTCGCTGTGCAAGTGATTTGCTCGATGTTTAACTTTTTCCCATAGTTGAAGCCTTTGTTAACGAAGGAAAAAAATTTGCTTCCATTTTTCATCTCAAATTTAGCTCAAATTTTTTCGAATCCCCTCAATGAGAAGTTTCTTCTTGGTTAAAATGAAACCAGTCTTAGCCTAGAATGCTTTGTTTAGTGAATTGCGATTTAATAGAACAACAAGCCTTTAGTTTTCTTTCTTGTGCTGGTTTTTCTGACACTTGTGAAATTGAAAAAATGGAACAAATTTAAAGTTGTTCGTATAAAAAGGTCGCTAAAGATCATGTAACCTCGTATTCGGTCTATCTATTCGGCTTATCTAACTGAGGATTAAGTTCAGCAAATATGCTCCATATTTGGAAAATTTTTCAGCCATGAAGCGCGAAAAGTATAAATAAATCCTGATATTATTAAGAGCACGTTGTTTCGAAACTTTTGAAATTTTCAGGAGCAAGGAAGGCATATACTCAATGATAAATTGGTGCCATGAGACTAAGCTTTTTTGACGTTTTTAGAAGGAAAGGTACTTCCCGTCAGCCTTGTGCGGTTCTACACAAATATAAAATAGGACAACTTACGGTTCTTTACTCCATTCATTTTCGTTTTGATCCAACTTATCGAGGGCGAGACTATATCGGGGCTTTGAAGCTTCATTTTAAAATACTTTGAAGAACAAATTGAGTATAAGAGAAGTCTTACGTTAGTGTCACAATCGGGCAGCTTTTGGGCTTTGGGCTAGTGCAGTTTCCAATTTGAATCTTTAAGAAAACTGAATGTAGCCATAAACTAGCGGCCGAATGAGGCAATCAATTATTTGTAATGCTCGAACCGCAACGTATGCTATTTTTTATGGATCTCTTTACGCTCTCAATACAGGGCCAATTGGCCTACCTGCAGCCCGTAAAAACAGGTATGAAAAGGCCGACAACATCACTCGTAGAAAGCTCGAGTTTCGAATGCACTTAAGTTTTGCGATTAATTCAAATGACCTTCAGGCTAAAGAGGGATTTTTTGTTTTGTTTTTGGTTTACGTGACGGGTGTCGAAGATTCGTTTCAAAGTGTTTATACCTCTGGAGTTTTTTTGTTTTTTTTTTTTTTGATAATTTTGCTTTTATTTTCATATGGACGCGAATATAAATTGAAGTTTTTATCAAAGCTTGTGTCAAATCTCGTTTAAATTAATGAGTTTGGTCATTGTTTTCAGCAGTACATCAGGGAGTTTATTGCAATTTATAGCATAAATACCAAATAAACGCGAGGAAGGAGTAAGAGCGCACTATAAATGAAAAGTAAAAAAGTTATCTCCTCTGAAAATTGGAAAATAAACCAAAAATAGCCGACTTTTTATCATTAAACGAGATTTATAATTTTAGATTATTTAAAATAAGTCGAAAACACAAATTCACTTTCGAACGATTCCTATTGCACAGTTTAAGGTAATAAACGGGAGAACACCATTTCATTTTAGAAAATCTTGGACCTTTTTCCATTTCGTTGCACTTATCAATATAAAATATTTCGCATATATGAATTTCCGGATCTAGTAACCGGATCTAGAGAGATGAGCTAAGCCATCTTATTTCGTTCAACAATAATTATGAGCTTCCCTTACTGTAAAATGAACGAGTTATGACGAGCTACGTCATCCAGGGTGTCTCCAATAATTGACTTTTATCTAACATACATTTATTTGTCTGTGATCTGAAAATTTAATACCGTATCTTTTATCCCCTGTACGTATCTTAAAGAAGTTAAAAAGATTAGAGGCTGCTAACGGTTAGACTCACGTATCGCTACCTAGTTAGGTTTCAATTTTCTTTCCATAGACACACCATAGACGATTACACTAAAGAAATTCACGTATTAAAATCCTTGGAAGGCGGACAGATGAAACTTACTTACACGACAGGCTGATGTTACGCTCAAGATCTCTTACCCTCGCCTATTTAGGGACTTTCTCAACCCATGGTTTTATATGGGAGACCCCGATGATAGCCTTTGCACTTTGTTTTCGGCAGTTTGACTCTTTTTATCTGTGGCAAAGGCAAGGCTTTATTCAATATTCTGTTAAGAGTTAGCAGAGTCTCCGTGAAAATTTATTTACGTAGTCAGAAGAGCGCGTCATTAACAAATTTTGGTTTTCGCAAAATATTGTCGTATGAAATTACGCCACTTTTTACCCTTTTTGCGTTTTTGTAGCATAAAAGCAATATGAGGCTTACATTGCGAAGATTATATCCTGGTATCGAAGAATTCTTTTCTAACCTCGTTTTACATATTTTAAAGCTTATGGCATGTTGTGCCGTTAGATTTTTTCCTTTTCCTTAAGCCTACTATATGCATAGCACGGTATCGGAGTGAGTAAAAAAAAAGGAGATTTCCTATGGCGACAACTCAGCGGGTGTGTGCCCAATCTGAGATTTTAACTCGCGAACACAATTTTTCCCTTTCCTTTTTGTCAAACGTGACCAATCACTCAGAGGATGTCTACCATATGCATAACACGGCCTCGAACTGAGTAAAAAAAGGAGATTTCCTATGGCGACAGCTTAGTCGGGGCGTGTCCAGTCGGTAAGTGTGGAGCCTCTGTCGACTATTCGCTATAGCTATGTTACGCACTGAGATTTGAACTCGCGAACATTGACTTGGTAGTGCCGATTCGTAGCTTGTCTTATATCTCTCTAAACTAACTGCAAAACTAATTGCAGACATTTTTCATATATGCTCGATGCGTCCGCTCTTAGTTGACGAACGCCTGTTATCTGTTGCAGGCAGTTGCAAGATACCCTTTGCATCTTAAGCTTCACACAATGCTTTATAATTAAATGATCGATTTTTTAATGTTATTAAAATAATAAGGAAAAAAGGGAGCAGAAGATCTAACCTGAGAAGCAACAAAAGAAATATGAAACGCTTTAAAAATGAATGAAATAAAAATAGTTTAAGGTATGAAATACAGCATAGGACGTATAACTTAATTTGCTGTTCGAGTAATAAGAGAATGAATGATTTTAATTTTAATTCTCCGACCATGAAAAATGAATTCATTATGTAAGCAAACGTAAAAGTCATTTGCTTACATAAAAGAGAAGCCGCTTATCGCATCGCTTGCTTTCAGTTTTCCTTTTTTTTTTTTTCTTTCTTTTTTTTGACGCTTCACTTCATTATCTGATATTGTACAATATTTGACATAATTTGTTGCGCTTGATGCGGTGGTAACGCTTAATTAGTTGAAAAACTGGCGCTTCGCTATCATTGTAATTGGAGTCGTGAACATCTGAGAGTGTGTTGTTGCCGTACATGGTGTATATGGAAAAATGCTGGATATGAATATCTCGACGATAATAATAAAGCCTTCGTTCTGTAATTGTTTGAGCTTATTAAATGAAATTAGTTACGCCTGCGACACAGCCACGACACAGCCACGATACAGCGTCACAGACATATTAGGAGACAACGGCTGCTGATGGTGTAATTAAAATATCTCAACTTGAGGCTTTTTTCTCATTACGATAAACAGAAGTTTTGGTTTCAGTAAACTTTTTTATTTTTTTTTTTTTTTTTTTTTGTTTGCTTTTACCGATTGATTTATCAACCGTCAATTTAACAAACAAGAACGACAGCAACAACAACTACAACAAGAATAGCAACAATAATATTACTTATACACAACTTGTAAGTGTCTTCGTTTGGTTTCATTTATGGAGGAGTTTCGTTGTTTAATAAAGTTTTTTACCTCCTTCTGTGGTAGTTCAGTCAGTGTAGTAAAAATTTTCTCTTTGCCTTAAGTGTTGACAACGCTTCAGTTAATTACTTGCCATAATAAGTTTAATAACTTTGCAAATGTATACACTTGTGCGTGTGAGTATATTTGGTAATGGTGTTTATGCAGCAGTCATAAACTCATAAAGTGTAGATTGCTTGTTGATTGGTTGTGTATTAAACTTTTATGTTTTTCTTTTCTATTCTTTGCTTTTTTCTTTTCTTTTTTATACATTTTTATTTTATAGGCTGCTCAGCTATTTTTGTTGGCTCGATTTGTTCGCTTTTTTCTCACTTAATAAAATTGCGCATTATTTTAGTTACAATACGTTAATATGATAAACAATTTAATTAGTTACCATTTCCAGACTATTACAATAAGGATGTAGTGTTGACAAATTCATATGACAAATGTAAAAAAAAAATATAAAAATATTTTTAATTCGCCCAAGAATGAATTAAGAAGACAAAGAACCGATAGGCAGAATCCCTTACGGAGTAGGAAAATGGAAATATGGCTAGACACTGTTGTAGGCACTAACTAAAGGCTCAATATATTATAAAGTAGAGAAGAAGAACTTATCGCTCCTTATGTGATTTGTATTCTCTTAATTGAGTTCCACTAGTCTTCGAACTACGCGGTCACTTATTCGCTTTGATATGAGATATATAATTCGAGATCTTTTTTCTATACTTCTTCGCAAAGTATTCAAAGCAAGCGGAACTCATGCCATTCCTCTTGCAAAGCATTTATTTATTTATTTGTTTATTAATTCAAACTTGTTAGTTACATTTCAAAATTCAACCAATATCAAGATAAGGAGAAAAATAGGTTTAACGTTACCCGTATCCTATTAAGTTGAGAGGAGGATAATATGTAACCAACAATAGAAAACAAGGAAGAAAGTTACGTTCGGCGGGGCCGAATCTCGCATACCCACCACTATGTTCTTCGCATTGTACTCGAGAAGTTCTTTTATTTGATACCCATATCGCTGGCGTTATTAAGAAACAAGTGATCGCGGTACCTGCCACAGTCATTTTAAAATTAACCCATTTTTAGGCACATAATATATCTTCACCTAAGAAGCTTATAAAATAGTTTTAAAGATTCTGTTTTGTTTGCCTTATGCTTATTTAAGCAAAAAAATGAAAAAAATAAGATTTAATTACCCGTAACTTCGTGTGGGCCTGGCCGATTGATTCCATTTTTGGACTTAAAGAGTAGAATATCTCGCGAAGTAAATCTGGAAAATTTCAGCCTTCTAACTTTTAGAATTTCCGCGTAACGGGTAAAAGTCCAAAAAATGAAAATGATAATATAATATAATATATATATATATAAATATAATATATATATAAATAAATATATATTATATATATAAACATAGACATAAAGAGTTAATAGTTAAGTTTGAGCACAGAACTACTATCAAGCAAATAGAATAATCATTAAACAATTGACACAGTTCACAGAAATGGAATGTGCATACTGTGCCGGGTGTTCTTGTAGATATATATATTTAGCCTATATAACATTTATAATATTTATATGTACGTGTGTTACCATTAAGGCAGAAAAGTTAGTGTGAATTGTGACTTACTAAGTGGCTGCTATCTACTGCGAAGAAATGCGAGCGCATCGGTACACTTGATTTTATGTATTGAGTCTGAGTCTTGATCAAAGATTGAACATGAATCATTATATAATTTGCATAAACACCGTAGAAGTTGAAGCAACTTATAATTTGCGTGGCGTGGAAAAAGTTTAATCAGGTCAAAGTTTATAGTACGTCTGTCGAGGAAGTGAAGACCAAGTAGAAATGGCGAACAGCCTTTTGTCATTTTAGAGGCGAAGGTAACGCCCCAGAGTTTGTGCCTTCTTTGCAAAGATGGTAGGTCAGTAAGTTTAAGTCTGGGGCAGAGCAAGCGAAGTATTCCAACTCAATCCCCGAGGAGCAAATAATAAAAATTGTTTTTTTATCGACTCTAATAAGTCGATATGTGATTTTAAGTTGGTAACTATACAGTAGCCGAGTGTTCTGGGCCTGACAAGCGAGGTGAATAGGCATTTATTAGCCCAAAATTTCATTAAATGCAATAACAACTTCGCTCTATTAACGCAGGCATTGATATCTAGGCAGGGGTCCAGTAATGCTCCGAGGTCACTAATATACTGCACTTTCGCCCAGCTCGTAGTTATCAATAGTAAAATACGAAGGCAATTGGTTACCTCAAGCCAATGAAAGCTGACTACATTTAATTAATGGCTTACCAGTCATTCAAAACGTTTAAATTCAACTGGAGGAGTTTAACATTTTCAGTTGAATTAAGGGAGCGAAAAATTTTTACATCACCCGCAAACATTAGGTTGTATGAGTGTTTAAACATGTCGGTCAATCATTCATAAATAAATTGAAAAGGATTGGATCCAGTTTCCTGAGGAACCCCAGAAGATACCTGGATTCTGCATCAAATCTGCTGCATCGTTCAGTACAAATTGGTTTTCTTTGTCTTTAGGTCTAAATGAAGACACTTCGCTCGGTTACTAAGAATACTGATTTCCCGTAATTTATAGACAAGGGCGGATTGACCAATCCTGTTAAAAGGTTTCAATAGATGCATGTGCCAAATGTATGATGAACAGTAGTTATTATCATATTAATTGACGAAATAATTGTTTTTTTGTCACCAGTTTTTCAAATAGCTTCGGTATTACGCTAAGTTTAACTATATCTTTATAGTTATCAGTTAGGACTGAATACTCTTTTTTATAAAGAGTTCAAGCAGCCGGAAATTGACCTCCTTTGAGACTTGCATTAAATATAACTATAAGCGGTTTGTGTGGTCTAATCGATTTACTAAGATTTAATATTCAACATTCATTTCCAAAAAACATAAAAAATTTAACGTTAGTCACACTTCTCTGACGAACATATGAATTCAAAATGTCTTGTAAATTTCCAAGTAAAGCATTCATTCCATCAGCTCAACAACCATTTGTTTGGATATGTTCTTACTATCGATTGAAATAAGTGTTAATCGGACGCATCAATGCCCTCTGAATAAAGTACGGGGAAGGTGTGTTAGAACACATGCGAATTTACTGCCTCTTACATGTATTGGGCACAACGTAACTAAACGTTGTCTTGTTAAAAAAACATTTAACATATATGTATATATATATATATACTTATCTGTACTATCTTTGTTGAATCGGATATTGTGGATAGCTTTTTCCTGTGATGGTTCCCTTGAACTCGTAATACCCGTTAATACACATTATATCCAGCTAAACCTTTCAAATGCAGAGCGTGAGCTTGAGATCGCAGTCATTTTCCTCTGCCATAAATGTCACACAGTCAATTTTTTTCAATTGCGGCTTGTTGCACTTCGCATAAGTTTACGAGAATGTTCGTTTTTTTTTACCTGTCACGATTCAGAACTAAGTGATACTAATATCATTGCGATACACTGCCGCAGTGTGATGATAGTGAGTGAGAGTAAAAATTTGACCAGAACTTTCACTGTATCGTGCTTCGTGTGCTTCATGTTGCCACCAATACTGTCAGTGCATCAATACGAGCCACTACTACCACAGAAGCTGTTATTGGGTAGTTTTAAATCTTGAACAGAAGATGTGTTGCATTTAAATAAGTATTGACTAGTTAGTAACTTTATAACCGTGCTGACTGTTACTAATAGTTGCAGCTGCATTCCGCGACTAAAAATCAAAGCAGGGAAGTTTTAACTCGCTAACTATGTACCACAGTAGGGGCAGCCGATATATACAGCAGATCTTGATTTCACCTACTACTACATCATATCATCCCACGTTATGATACATTTTACTATATAGAATAATCTTTTATTACTGCTCTAAAGGGGCAAGAAATAGAGTGCACAAATTCAGCATATACTCTTTGCTAGCTTTCGTTCTTATACGATGCATTTTTCTTTGTCTTTTTCGTACAAAAACCGTGCTTATAAGTCTCTACTGGCAAAAATCTTCACATGGCGGGAATTGTGCGAGAGAAAGGGGTCTTCGCACTTGCGTAATCTATTCGTGCTATTTTTCCAAAACCGATTTCACGATGATTCAAATCTGCTTCTTTCAGTTTCGAGAGTACGCTGGTATTTGGCCTTTTGTGCTAAATCATTTTATATAACAGCAAACAATAGGGTATAATGTTGCATGCATTTCTTTTAAATGAACGAACAATTGTCTAAAAAGAGGAAAAATTTTTAATCGAGCACACCACACTGCTGATTCCAACTCAATATGAAAATTTACTTACATTGACTTTTCTTTAAGTAAATAAAGGAATCAAAGCCGTCAAGTGTTTTACTTTGTACGCGTTTTTCTTCCTTTTTTTTTTTCTTTTGATTCTATCTGCTTATGTTATTCTGTTAATCATAAAATTGAATCCGACAGCTTAGTTGCGTTTTTTTTTTTTCAATCAAGGGGAAGTAAATACATATATAAATATATATATACATGGCTGCAAGGCGAGAGCTATTTACATGTGACAATAGATAAACTTCTTATTTTCGCCTCTGTATTTTTATTATTTTTTTTTAAAGGTATTTTATTGTTTTTCTTGTTTTTTTTTTTTATTTTTTTTTTTTTTAAGCGTAAATCGTTCGGAGAGTCACAAAACACTCGTCGCAATATAGAAAAATAATGCTACTTAAGAGAAGAAAGAAAAAACCAGAAACGGCCATGAAAAAGTGCAACTTTTAAATTATACTCATACCGCTGACAAGTGTATGTATGAGATGTAATATGAATGGAGGTTTACGCGTATTCTAAGGGTAAATTGTACGTATGTATATTTACCACATGGTAAATTTCCCAAACTCTACTTAACTTTTCTGAAGAGGTGTGAGGGAATTCTTTCTTTTTAAGCATCAGTTTTTTTTTTTTTTTTTTTAATGGCTACCTCTAGATAGACGGGAATATACTTAATTTGTTATTGTATTTGCAAAATCTAAAAATGGTTACTAAAATCTTTCAAATGAGATCACTAAAAGATCTGCAGTTAGTTTACTTGTAGGCGTTTGGCTACTCATTCCAAATGATGCAGTTGGTGCGTTTTAACCGCGGGTAAGAAAAGATTGCTCGATTGATCTTAAAGAGAGTTTTAGTAACAACAAGACAGGGATTCTCCCTTGGATGGAGTTTAAGAAAATGTTTATACAAATTTTTTTTTATGACGATCGAATTATTCGCCAATAATCAGTTCGGGCCAGGAGTCAATAATACTCTGTGATATTTATTAATATGTACTTGAGGCCGCATAACTTAGTAGCTAGCAGTTTGAGTTCAATTCCCAGTGCCATGGATCATATTTTAGTTTCGATTGGCTCGCAGTAAAAGCATAACACTTATCGTTCGTGTGTACACTTCCCTCGTAAAGCTCGGCTACACTCTATCTCTTTTTCACTACGTCTTTCTTCGTCTCAGTCACTATGTTTATACTTATAAATATCCTAAGTGACCGATTAAAAAAAAATCAATTTTACTCACTGCTCAAGAGAAAATAGTTCGAGTGGAAATTATTTCCAAACGCCCTTAATTCCTACATGTTAGACTTTGCATTTAGAAATAGATAGGACTCGTCGCATTCAAAAATATGCTCCCATAACAAACGCGCTAATACTTGAATACTTGAAGGCTTAAGCAATACCCAAAATTTCAATAGGTCCGTTTAATCACCAGTAGGAATAAATACTAAAGGGTTCACTTATAACATAATTATTCTGACGTCACTGCACATTTTTTTTTGTCTGCCATAAAATTGCGAGCAATGAAGTAAATATGGTATCGTATACGGGCGTGGGGGTTAATTCGACGTGTCTGAGATTGCTCTGTAAACGATTACGTCCGATCTCAGGAGCTCCTTCTTTAAATTCAAATACTGCAGAGCCTGAGTCTGAACCAGCAATTGCTTTAGAACATCGGCCTAAATCCAGGAAGATATTATTTATTACAGCAAATCCTTTTTTGCGATCTAAGGGGTTTTGGACCAATTGTTTTCCTACGAAGCGAAGTTGCTTTATTTATGATGATTGTTTCTATCTAGCCGTGTCGACTGTTCGTCTTTGAGAAAACCTGAACGAGTTATGTGGTTGTCTGCCCAAGAGTTTCAAGGAGACGCAAGAGCATTCTACACAGGACGCAAAAAAAAAGAGATTTGCTGAAGTTCATGTTCAAGTTCAAGTTCAAGTAGGCGCCCATACAGCAATATTCGATATTAATGAGAAAGGAAAGGAAAGTTGGAAAGGGGAAGAGCAAGAATAACACGACTGCAAGGGAGAGTAGTTGAGACGACTCGTTTTTATTGAATGCACGCCATTCTCAGGAACGCTTCTCTACTGTTCTACTTTATAGACCACTTTGCACGAGAGCTTAAAAAAGCTGAATGTTTCGCTTATGATAACATTTTAGCTTAGCAAACTAAAGAATCGCATTTTGAAAAACAAAATCCGATGCGTGAAACGCGCCACAGGAATATTTCCCTACAATCATCCGATTGATTTAGTGAAGTATTTAAAATACTTATCATATATTTGCCTTAGATGGTGTGGATCTAAAATTCGCTTAAATGCATATCAGTTTAAAAATAATTCCTATTTCGTTGTTAAATCTCAAAGTGATAGGATGAGGTTCAAAAAAAAAAAAAAAAAAAAAAAAATAGCACTTAGTTGTTTACTTAGATTGAGTATAGTGTGAGAAAAAATTATTTACGTATAAGAAAGAAGAGAGCATAAAGAAAATGAAACTTATTGTATAAATGCCTCGAAGGTATTCTCGCTTAAAAATTCGTTTAAAAAAAGAAAAAAAAAGCTTAAATATTATGGCGGGTGTATGGTACACACATATTCTTGAACATTTGTCCCGCACATTGGAAGCCATCTATATAGGATTTTTATTCAATTTTATTTAAGTATTTTTTTGATTTGTTTTTTTTTTTTTTGAGTAACCTTTGAATTGCCAAAAACATATTTGTACTTGAAATAAAATTTTTTTTATAGCTTTTCTTCAAGCATTAATAAAATCTGTTAGTATAAAATCGCAATCTGTTCTCCTTTGAACACACACCAATCTGCATATATACGCAGATATTACATAGACATGCTAGATAGCTAGCTAGCTAGCTGTTCAATCCGTATAGATTTTTCCTATCAATAATGTATTCAAATATTGACTGATGTTTGCGGTAGGACGAAAGTCGAATGAGTTTGAATGGATGGGAGTATGTATTACTATGGCAAAGTATGCAAAGTAGCAAATGTAACCAATTCTTGATAAACTATTATTTGTGATGATGTGTATATGTATATTTGTATGTATGGGTGCTTATAAGACTACTCTTCACTTACATAAGTATGCGGTTTGTAGATGTCAATTGCTAAAGTAAAACAAACATCTCTCTATCCCACTCTCCCTAAGCGTATCTCTAGCTGCTTCTTATTTGCCATTAACATTTTTTTTCCCCCCCTACTTTCTGTCATTGCTTAAGAAATTTTGTTGTTAGCTTTGATTTCGCAAAAAAGATTATAAAAAAAATTACAAAAAAAAAAAAAAAAAACAAGGAGAAGGAGAAGGAGAAGGAATTGGCAAGAGAATCTTCTTCTCTTGTTCGGTTTTTACGCAATCGAAAATCGATCTCGTTTTCTTATTTACATTAAAATCTGTTTGCATTCACTTAAAAGGATAAGCAATGTCCTTTTAATGGGTTTCAAATTGAATAAAGGATTAAGTTGTTAGTTTAAAATTGAAATGCGTTACTCAACTATACTAAACTGCCGAGCGATGGGGAAGAGACGATAATGAAATCTATTTTATTAAAATTCATACAGTTCCATGTTCTATGGCGTAGATAATATGTGTAACTTGGAAATTAAAAAAATTATTTTTTTTTTTAGACGAAAAATTTCTATTAATGAATGGAGAATTGTTAGGCAGGCTGGACAGCTTTTGATAACAAAAAAATTTGGCTACATGCCAGTTAAGGCAATAGGTTCTGTTATTCGTGTTTAAGATCTTTCGTGCATTTAGACCTTAGCTGCCATGTCAGCCTACCTAGTTCATACCTAGTTCATATTAGCTGTAACCAAGATAACTTCCAGAGCTTAGGATGGCCAGGACAAGGCTTATTAAGGCTTATTAATCTCTAGAACTCGGGGTAGTCGAAAAGACCGGCGATTTTGCAAACTGCAAGGAACAAATGGTTCTGTTTTACTAGGACTGCATTGTTAGAATTATTTAGAGGGAATAGATGGGCCATACGTATGAGGAAAGAGAAGCCATTTTAGATCTTGATATCTTAGTGGCAGTCTGCACATATTGCTGCTAATTGTTGTACACAAATTGTTCACCTTGCCTAGTTAGTATGGAATCGATTTTTGATTTTCTCTAAGCCCAACAGAGATCTCGGTGGACCTTAATGTGATGTGAAAAGATGCGTGACGCTGTCTTATAGACATTGATATGGACGACTTTATCCGAATTGGAGTCTTTGCTTAGTATTAGTTGGACGCCTTAGTGATGGTAGAGCTTCGTAAAAGATCACCAATTTAATTAATCCAGTTATAGAAGCAAATGCCTCTGGATCTTCTGATTAGAAATATTTAAGAAGAAAAAGATTCTCTTTATAAAACAATTTCTTTGTAAAATCGATCTTAGTTTAGTATTGAAAGACGTTGCTTGCTGCGACTCTGTATAAGTGGCTTCATTTTGTAAGCCAGTCGTCCCGGGTAAACCTAAAAATTAGTGTAGAGTGAAAGGCATATCCTACCTTTACAGTGAATACTTTTACCTAAATTGAATCCGCTGTTTAGAGATAGCTAGCGTGATGGCGCATTAGAGATCACCGCTCAAGTCACCACACGTGTTGGTATGAAATCTTATTAGTGCTTGCATGATGTCATCAGATGTCTTGTAAATATTTTCTATATTTATATTTTATTCATCAGTGCAGTGTGTAAATAACAGCAAATGGTGGTCGAACACATCAAACACAAGTTAAGTAAATTTCATGTTTCCTAAGCACACGCCAAACTGACCGAACGAACACCCTTAGCAATCACTTAAGTTTTCGTATAGATTATAATTACAAGTTGACAGATATCAAATCAAGACTAAAATAATATTTATTCTAAAAGGCAAATATTTCCGAAAATATTCAACACACACACAAACGAAGAAGGGAGCACAGTGTTAGAAAAACATTGAGTGCTGAAAAGCAAATAAACAAATTGTAAAACGGCAGCTAAGTAAACTAATAAACAAACGAGATGAAGGATGTAGATGCGTAATAAATTAATTCAACAATAATAAATTGACATTAATGCTTATCTTTTAGATAGATATTCGAGCCGTAAGGATTATGTACCGAAAGGAAATTTGTGCTGATAGGATAGATTTTTAATTTGTCTTTTTTTTTTTTTTCTTGAAGATCACGGCAAGCAATGTTCTTGGGTTGTCTTAGCTGCAATTTTATTACATGACTTGATGATGGAAGCGATTTTTTTCGTAAAATTCAATTATATCGTCCTTAAAATCGCTCTTTATTGTGATGGATAAGAACGTCTTGGATAGCGTATTTATGGTTTGAAGCGAAGGAAAGTGTAAGAAATAAGAATACATATAAGAATAAAAAGTAACTCATTTCGTTGTATATGTGTTATGAAAGACTTGCAAGATAGTCGAATGATCCAAAGTATAGAAAAACGTATCTAATATTCCATAAGGTTTGATAAGGTTTTTGATCGGTATGAATAGTGAAGGGCGTTCAATCTAGTCTGTCAACTTGTCGGTTTGGTTTTTGATATATCTTGAAAACTTTGTCCAGGAACATAAAGTGTATTTGCAAGAAACTCGCTTTGAGTTTTGTTACGTTATGTTCCAATAACGATCTATAGACTTTTTTTGTTAAGGTTCAGTTGCTATCAAATTTTGCCATCTCAGATTATCTTAAGACATTTGAACAACAGAATACATTTCACGTATTCGAAAAAAAAAATTCATATATGGTATTAATAGAAGACTAACAAATGAAAAAAAGGTACCAAAAAGGGGGAAGAATAAAGTGTAGTATTAGTAAGAGAATTATAAAAAAACAAGTAAAAACACTAAAGTGGAGGCCACTGCCCCTCATTAAACACGTTACATTATACTACAGTCATACATAAATATATATATATATATATATATATGTATAAGATGCTATGCGGGAAGTGCTCGAAAAAATGGTCCGATTTGAACCATTTTCAATGGGGGTCGGCCTTGGGCAACAATATGTTGGTGTAACAAATTTTATTAAAATATCTCGTAAATTGCGGCCAATTAGTTAAACTCAAGAAAACATGAAGGACAGACGGACAGAAAAGCTTAGATCGATTCAGAATCTCTTTCACAATAATTAAAATATATGAAATGCTTCTGGGCGTGACATACATTCGCATAAATCCTTGCGCCACAAGTGGTGTAGGGTATAAAAACATTTGGAAAAGAAAAATAAATTAAATTAAACTTATAAGATGATCGTTTACATTTTCATTCGGTAGAATTACGCAAATTTTCAGTGGATTGTCTAATAGGAGATCATCTAGAAAGAGTCTGTGGAATACAGCTCTTGAAAATCCTTTGTAGCAGTTGTGAATAATTATGAGGTTCTTAAGGTATTTAATAATTTTATATTGCCATTTAGAAAAGCAATTGACAGCCGAAGCAGTCGTTTGACAATAGCAACAATTTGATGATTTATTAGCATAAATAAAAGCCTTATGAGCAGCATGAAAAACATTTTCCATATTACCGCGAACGCTGACGATTTTAAACTGTATTTTTTCCTCCATCGCACTCGTATATCCTTCAGTCCCTTAATGGTGCTCACCAAATTTTATGAAACTAAATTTATAAGAATACAAAAAGCTTTCACTCTCAAGGAGAACTCGGCTCTTCATTACTGATTATTTCATTGATTCACAAAAATCCGAAATTGTGGATTCGTTGATGTACTTAAGCGTTGATCTTTCTGTAAATGCAGTTAGGTCAGTGCTTGGCGAATCTTACGTTGCAAAAAACTATATATGAGCTTAGTGGGATCAATACTGTTCCCGTAGGCACTATGTAGACTCAATAGAATCCATTCAAAAACAATTCTTACTCTGTGCCTACTTATCACAGTAGAATGCTTTTGTTAGTCTTACCGTCGCTTGAAAAACATAGACTTATCTTCGGTGATTCGTTCTTAATTAAGTTAAAAAAATAGAAACTATCGATTCGTCGATATTACTTGCCGAGTGAGATAAAGTTTAATGTTCCGAACTTTTTCTCTAGGAACTTTATTTTCAAGAAGCTTAGCCAATGTCTAAGCATAATTATGAGCTTTTCCAGCCTTTCCTAATACTTTGCAAAAATCTAAACGGTATCTATAGTTTAATCTCAATATCAGATTCTTCAAATTCTATCAGATCAAATCTCTGAAATGCACGCGTTCTGCCTACGTCGTATCTAGATTGGTTTTTAATCCTGATATCTTCGTAGAATTGGAAAATTGAACTACTTTATCATCGGTGTTTGCAACGGCTTGGAGGTTCCCCTCCAACTCTGCCGGCTTTACAGTAGTTGTGGGCGTGCCTCTGTGCTAGATGTGTACATGTTTTTTTTCTTCTTTTTTCTTCTTCTTTTTTTTCACGGTTTATCTATACATGAATTTTAGTTTTTTACTTTTTTTTTTCTTATTTTAATAGTTACTAATAATACTTGGCGTAAAATTTATATCTACGATCTAACTAAATTCGGCTATTAATTTATTTGAGCTGAAGTTCACTTGGAAATGAAATGTGAATAAAATTACAGTTGGAAGGGAACCAAATGGAGATAAAACCGAATTTCGTCGAATAAGTGAACGGATTATCTTCACAGATGATCTACTGTGGAGGAGGAAGAAAATCCTTGGCTAATTTAATAATATTTGAAGGGAAATGAAGTAGCGTTGCAGTTTTTGTAAAAGAACTTTACGCCAGACGGAAGTAATGGCTTTCGCAATATCAATAAGGAAATTCGCAATATCTCTAGTAGAATAGTTGTTGTATTTATTATAGTTGAGCGTATTAACATAACAAAGCGTTCAATTTGATGATAAGCCGGGCAATCTGAACTTGTACTGAAATG
The DNA here is from genome assembly GCA_000688735.1 of Glossina austeni. Lineage (NCBI taxonomy): Eukaryota > Metazoa > Arthropoda > Insecta > Diptera > Glossinidae > Glossina > Glossina austeni. Next base: position 694,460 of record KK502500.1, on the reverse strand, counting down.
TATAGACTGTTGTTATTAACAAAACCAACAAGTTGCCAACCGACCGCAAAGGACTAATTAGACCTTAACTGAAAATAAGTCTAATACTTATACTTTGCGTACAAAAGAGCTCCTTCCGATTGCTATCGGGTGGCTGCTCTATGCTTTTTTATTGGTCTCAAATGACGAGGGAAGAGTTATAAAAATTTATAAATTCGTATATTTTCAAATTACTTTAAAGAATACAACTCAGATTTTAAGCTCTCTTGTACATACAAACAACAAGTGCCACTAATAGAGTTTGCAAGGAATTACATAAGTTAAAAAGAGAATGATCGGCTACTTTTCACTTAAACCATAAACAAACAAACAAAAAAGACAGCGTTTTTCGGGTCCGATACGTGTTAAGGGAATATTTAAGTAATCAGCAGAATATTATTGAAAAATACAAGATGGTACAGTGCCAGGTCCGAAATTACATCGAAGTAGACTGCAATAAGAATATTTCATCTTCGAAAATCTACACTCGGTGGTAAAATGCCAAATGAGTTAATGAGTAAATATGGATAGAAGGACAGCGGAAAGGGACACAGGGAAAAAGATAGAGAGAGAAAGAGACAATTAAACTTTGAAAAAAATGTTCTCTCTCTTTCTTTCTCTTGATTCCTAGATGAAAGATGAGTTTAGCCGACTAAGTTCGATTTCAAGTTCAGTGCTTTTGTGAAAGTGATTCGAAAGATATTTAGAGGACTTGGAACCTTATTCGCTATAGTTGGACTTAGACACGACGGGACTCGACTCGTAAAATCAGCCATGGTACGAAAAAGTCACTAAATTCATACAAAGCTTGCTATAGTTTTCGTTTGCATCTAAACTCAAGCTGAAACAGTGTCGCAAACGGGTTGACAGAGTTAGCATACTTCGACAACGAAGCGACAAAAATAAAAAATATGCTGACTTTTGCTACAAAAATCCATTTAAAACTTATTGAACAGTAAAACCGAAAGAGAAAAGATTTTAAGTAAATCACGAAAAAGAAATAAATCCCTTTTTTTTACTTAAGGAAACAAGTGTAAAAGTATGCAATAAGTAGTTGGTCAGTAAATAAAAGATAAATAAGATTGAGGTTAGAAAAAAAGATTTTGAAAGACATATTGCTTTTCCTCCACCCACCTAATCTGAAACTTCTGAACTTCTTGAACGAAAAACGAACGAAAAAAAGAGGAAAAAGATTTTCAAATTTAACCGAGAAAAAAAAGCCGAAAAAAATGCTTCAGCATTAATTGAGTGTTCGGAATAACACTCACATATATTGTCCCAAAAAAGGATTATCAAATGTTATTTGTACACATAGATAGACAAACGGGCAACAAAGAAGAATTTGATTTTTTTGCTTTTTATTTTTTTGTTTTCTGTTCTTCCTCTCTATCTGCTTAAAAATTAAACAATTTTCCACTTAACCAGAAAAGTTTCTCTTCAAAATGCTCCTAATGAGTATTTTTTATTTTCTTATTCCTCTTTTTTTATTTTTATTTTTTTTTGCTTTTTAAGTGAAGGAAACAACATATCCGGCTGTTTTAATTAGTCTTCACTTAGTGTTGTAGACTTTGTTTTTTTTGTTTTTTCTGCTTGTCGTAAAACGGTCATTTAAGGGACATTTAATACGACAACAACTTTACAACTGAAAAAGTTTTCACTTTCGTAAATGTTTCATTTTAATTATATTTTTGTAAAGTTTACTGAGAGTAACAAGGGCTGTGTGCGAGAAGAAGAAAGAGATGGAAAGCAGCATCAAACAAAGACGAATCATAGGATTTTCCTACTTTGCTTTAAGGTTTATGTTTTTTTTTGCTTTTTTTTTTTAAGTGTGAGTAACTTATGCTGTTAATTGCAAATATTCAAATTTCTATTTATATCCGTGATTGAAGAGGAGCTGGCCGGCCATATACCAACCACACACAAAACAGCAAACATACATAGCAATAACTTTGAAACATTCTAACAAGTAAATGCAGTGAAAAAGGCATCTGCAATCGTCTACTCGAACCGTTCACCTGGTTTTGCGAAGAGTGCGAGAAAATGTTTCTCATTTTCCATTTGCCGGAATTATGGGCTTGTGCGACGTTCATTTTTAGGATTTTCCGGGATTTCATTTGCTTGCAACATCCACTTCTTATTTATTTTGTGCCGAGGTGTTGCGTTTAGTTCCATTTTTTCTAAGCATAAAAGTATAAAGAACGGGATAATGCGTTAAAGCCGATGCTTTCCAATTTCTCTGCTACTACGTCACTCTTAAACAGGGTGTGCCCCACTATTCCACTTTGAAGCTTTCAAATTTAATTTCAAGTTGTATCGCTCAACATATTGCTTTCCCAATATGACTGCTTGAGATTTGAGTTGAGTTGAGTTGAGTTGAGAGATTTGATAGTTGAGTAGGTAAGAATCGCGACTACAAAGTCCCTGATCGCGGGTTCAGATCTCAATGCGGTAGAGTTTGCTTTGGTCGCATCTATAGTGAGTGCTTAGTTAGTAGGGGTATAACACCTACTGATTGAGCGCACTCTTACTAGGCTGCGGCTGCTTCCCTTTCTCTCTCTTCAGTCCTTGTCATCACCGCATGCATGACAAGCATATAAAAATTTTGCATATCTACCACGTTTATATTAAAAAAGAATTGATTTTGAAAAATTCAATTCAATATCTCTGTATCCTACTCTATATCCTACACCACTCTATACTCTGTCATACTTGATAATACGCTTTACTATATTAGGTTGGTGTTGCCGACTTCTTTTTTTATTTTTATCCAGTTACTTGGTATGCGGGACTTGTTAATCATTGCAACAGTTATAATGTACTCATAATGAACAAATCTCAATGTGTTTGCTTATGAAACCAAAGTTGTTCTCAGTTTATGCGACTTTTGGCATCAGATTTCATGCAAGAACTCTCAACAGTTTTGTCCGCTTCAAGATATCTTAATGTCTATGACCAAGAAAATTTTTACCACTGAAGGACACACACACAACATAAATCAAATTATCTCCCAATCAAGAATACATATATAGCACACAGAATTTCCGAAACTTTCCCTTGTTTATTGTGACCATTTCGACGCAAAAGAAGTTGATAGTGAGTCTAAAAAAAAGTTTGTTACTTTTTGTACAATGAGATAATTTATGATACTAGCTCGTGCTCGTTCGCGATAATTGTGCTGTTGTTTTAATTAGGAAGCGCATTGCAAGTTGTCATGTATCATACGAACTCAATTTTTTTCACACACAATTCTTATCAGTAACGCGGCAAATGTTGTAAACCTAATAGTATTCGTTCGGAGACATTTTAAAACGTGGTATACCCAAGGCTTTTGATCAATCAAAAAATATCAGAAAGAAAGTTTGGAAGGCTAGTAAAACTATTTAATTTAAATCTCAATTTAATTTAAACCCCAATCAGTAGTTTAATACTCATGGGTTGGCGTTACCTTAATTTTAGATTAAACTTTATGCCATCATCTTTAGTGATTAAAGCTAAGTTAAACTTTTTTGGTTAGGTCCAAGGAAGCAGATCTTTCTACTCGCGTTTTAAATCCCAAATCGAATCAAAGCACTTTGAAAATACGTAGAATTTAGGTGGCATTATAAGCTGAATTTCTGCTCAATGCTGTCTGAGAAGCAAGAACTGTCAGCCTGTAATCGTAGACGCTTCTGGCGAATCATTTGTCATCAAAGACTTACGGCATCAAATAGTATTCTTTGTTGATAGCTCGGCCCAATGAAAGGAAATCGTGGTCGAATTAAAAAGAAGGTAAAACATGGACCTTAAAGAAAATAGAAGGTAGACGATTTTTTCAATCCTTAAAATGAATTATATCGAATTTGCTAGACGATCTGTCACGTGAGCTGAAAAGATATGACGAGGCATTGGGAACTAACGACTTTAATGGCATCTTTACAAAATGTTATTGTTATTGCAAAGTAAAATAAAGCTTAGTAAGATAGTCTAAGAGAAATGTTTATGCTTCAACAATGTTCTTAAGTTGCACGGAGAGGCAAAAAATTGCCCAGAGCTTGTCTTTTAATAGAACTGCAAGCACACCGCATTGAAATGTTTTTTTTTTTTCAATGGTAACATTATTGTAAGTTTCTCTAAACGAAAATCTACAGCTTGCTGGCGCTATTCGATTTAGTTTACTCAAGGATGCGATAATAGTTTCACACTAGATATTAATAATTTTCCAGATAAGGGCATAAATAAATTGCAAATAAATTCAATCGTTATAGCTACCATGGATTTTGCGAAGTTATTATAAAAAACTCTGCTTCTGCAACGGGAACACCAACAACAATTACGAGCACAGTAACAACAACAACGATTATTAATATCCAATATAGCGAATAATAGAAAAACGATAACCATAAATGTTTACAATACAAACGAGTGGAACGCGTATTAAAGTAAATATAATATGAAAAGGAACCACCACCAACACCATTACCCACACTGTCACGTTACGAAAAGTTGTTCGCCATGCAACCAATGTAATGCTTACATAATAGATCGCACTGCGATAATATGACAATAATATTCTGACAGCATTCAATAGCATCATGGTATGGCATTAGTGCTGCGAACCATTGATGCCAAGAGCTACGGTGATGAATATGATAGAATTGGAAATATATATATATGTATATATATATATATATGTACGTGAGTTTGTTTGTTTGTTATTTCCCTAGCACCACTATACCTATCAGGCAATTTCTAAGCGCATCTGCATTGTATGGCTTAACTAATTGTTAAATTCTCTATAATAATTCCGAACTTGTTAACCAGGGGGTTTTCCTTGACGCTTTAACAAAATGGCAATGTAGCATCGTATGCGTATCGCTCTTTTTGCTATCGCAGAAATTTTTTTTTTTTTTGGCAACGTTATAACTTTATAATGATGTGGAGGATGCGAAAAATTGTCATAACGACCACATGGGTAGATTTTTGTGTTCTTTTTCTTTTCATATATGTATTGTTGTTATATATACATATATACATTCTTTTTGTCATGTCGTAAGCTACCGAGAAAAGCCACTGTTCACGATTTGTCAGGTATGCTGTTTATTTGTTAAGTCCTTCGTACTTGTAGATTTGCTCATTTGACATTTTCCTGTGCAAAAGAGTTGTCTTGCTGTTCCTTTGTTCTCATTTATATCAGGTGGAAAACTTTAATGAACACATTAGTCTAAATGCCAGCATTTCAGATATTTTGTTATTCATTTTAATCTGCTTTGCACTCTTTGCCTTTTTTTGTTTTTTTTTTCCTTTTATATCTTTTTCTTTTCAACGTTTTCACTGTTTTCACTTCACTTAGTTTTGCTTGAGCATCTAAGAACATTGGGCATATAATTATTCTCAACAACCACCTCCATTAATTGTTGTAGTATTATGTAATTTTTCAATGACATTTAAATAGTTGGAAGTTTACGAGTAAACAGCTACTTAGGAGAGAATAAGAAATTGTGTTCTCTTCTTTACCAATTTTTTAAATTTCGGTTTGTTATAGTCTCAGGAGAAAATTTATATTAATACACTAAATGTATTGTATTTATTTAGGTATTTCGTTAACCAAAACTAATTTACAAGAGTTCATTTAGCAAATAAATTTAAAACTAAACAAATAAGGAAGAATTTTTTGGTTTATCTATCGAATGTAATTTTCTTGGAAACTTTAATTATATGCTAAGTTAAGATAGTGTTGTTGGGACACACTGACAGTCAGTATATTATTATACTATAATATAGCATTCTTCTTAGCATTTACTGCAGTGTTATTATACCCATACACACACACACACACACACACAAACGCACGCAACCGAATAATGTTTGTTTACGAGATTTTTTTGTTCTGTCCTGAATCCCAAGTAATGAGGGTTGAGGATCCTCTCTTAATCAACGTAAAATTATGAGGCAGTAATTCTATCTGTCTGTCCATCAGTGGTCTTTTACTATGAAAAATTGTAGAAAAAAATAATCGTTATTTAAAAACAAATACTTCTCTAATAGTTCAAGAATTGTAATATTGATGTGAAACCCAGTATAGATATTATCCAAGGCCACTTCCCAGGCACAGTTTTAACTAAATATTTACAATCATGCCGGCTTGAAACCATGACTTATGTATTAGACTATTTCATGTACAGATGTAGTGCAAATATGTTAAAAAATTGTAACAAAGTATTCCTGGCAGGCCAAGAATGTTCCACGTAAGTTAAGGAATCCAAAATATCTTTGTTAAATTAAAGAACTTTGGGGGATTCTGTGTTTTATTACAAATTTGCGGCATTTTTATAAGGAAAATCGTATTAGTTTATAAAATTACAAATGTATACCATATTTTCGGACAACAAAAATATGCTATGTAATTCGAAGGTTGCTCTTCTTAAATGCTTGCTCCTTGCTTTTTTTAAATTTCAAAAAATAGGAAGCCACTTATAGGAGCTGGAATCGTCTTGGCAAAAAATTAATTGTTACCTTCTCAGAAGTTTTCCATTCTTTCGAGCAATCTTTGACTTATTTCTAAGATAATTTCGGGCCATTTTAATTTTCAGCAGATCATAAAACTGAGAAAATAATCAATTTGTTAAAAACAAAATTCCTAAAGAGCATCTGTAATCGGCATATTAAAAATGAAATTCTTTAAGAGCGCCCTTAATGGGAATCCCTACAGTATCGAAATATAGTTTTTGGAAATACCTTAATAGTCCTTACATTATAGTCCAGGGAGATTTTCGAATTTAACATTAAGGAAACGTTTTAAGTTGCAAAGCGAAAATATACGGTTTTGAAGATAAATTACACATGGTACTGTCCATGAAAACTGTAGCGAATACAGCAGTAATTATAACTACGCCGTTGTAGAACTTGAGAAACAAGCCAACATCGTTGGAAATTGCATACAAACCAGACAGACTAAAAAATGTTAGCAGTGTGTGCTGCGTACACCACAAAAGAAACTTTTCCATTTTAATTGCTAAACATCTTTTAAGCTGAAAATGCGAATAATTTATAGGCTTGAGAAGTAGGAGGTAAAGATTTAAAACTGAAAAAAATGTTGCCGTACATGCTATCACTAAACAAATGATCGAGTTTTAAAGAGATTTCACATACGAATTTCGAATACGAATACGTTCGCACAATTTATTCGAGAGACACTCTATTAAATTTTAATTAAATTTGATAAATATTTTACATACGTTGATGATGGTTTTATGTGCAATGCTTTGATACAATAACAATATGTACTTATTGAGTAGACATAGGAAAGGAGAAGGAAATTGTGATTCCAACTAAAGAGAAGAGAGATGTAAATATATATTTATATATATATATGTTTGCTCGACCAGTAGTGTAACTGATTTCACTTTAATACTTTTGCACTTTGCGTGACGCGTTAGACAATTCGGCATAGCACGCGTCTGGCCTTCTCTTAAGGATAAACAACTCAATTTGAATGCAGTTAACCGAATAATTGTAGCACGTGTCAAATTATGACTTGGCGAACGCTACCAATAACGTGTACAACGACTTACTATTATTTAACGGCGGTTCGGTTGTTTTTCTTGCGGTCGCTTTTGGGCGTCACCCGTAGCATAACAAATCGACCAAAAATTTAATGTTTTCATTTAATGTGCTTGTAATCAACAATTTAAGCAACTAGTTTCCATTTTACGCAGTCAATTCATCATTTACATCCCTTTTGGATTGCTTTCGTTCGTTGCTTACGCTGTATCATAGAACTTTTTACGGTCTTTATAAACGAAATCATTACGTAAACGTTTTCTCACAAACGTTGCATGTAATTGTGCCGTAATTTGCTACGCTTGCCAGAAATTAACTGTAAATTCGTAAACGTTAAATAATTGAAGGCAATAATTCCTACCTTGATTTTTCCTTTTTTTTTTAAGGTTAAGTTTGATTATATTTTCTTTTTTTTTCTTTTTTTGAAAAAATATGATAAATGTTATCATATATGCAATAGATTGCAAGAACAAGAGCGTAAACTGGATGAATAAATTGTTGAGGAAATCATATTGATGTAATCAATGTAATCTTAACATCAGGAAATCTTGCAATTTCAATTCTTACTTTCAAGAAGAGAGCAAGCACGATAACCCAGGTGATACATTTCTGCCTAGGGACGGTGCGTTAAAAATCGAGATGTTTGACGAACAATAGAATCATTTATTATATTGCGCATTGGTATATGTTCTATTGCTTTAGTTGCCTTGCACTACGAAAACTAATCAGTTCGATGCCTTAAGCTTACCGCGATATGTTATCATATATAATAAAATGTATCATTTATTATTATACCTATCAACGAAGGAAGGGGGGTGTACTCACAACAAAAACGAAGCTTCGGAGGCATTATAAAGTATATATATTCGTGACCAGACGCGTCTGTCTATGTGTCTATGTGTATTCACTTGTCTCCTGGTCGCAAAGATGAAGATATCGACTTCAAATTTGGTAGAAACATTGGGAGTTTCTGTACGCAGCTTGGTATGGAAAATGGGTCAAACTGGTCAGAGCGCACGCCCGCAGTAAAGCGTACACTGTACGCAACTCAGTTTCTTTAAGCAGAAATTTTTGTGTTTCGGGTCATTACTTAAAAATTATGAAAGGTAGACGGCTGGAATTTTCTACATTTGCTTTACGGAAAACACTACTATTGAAGTGCAAAAACGAAACGAAAAGGCCACGCCCACACAAATTCATGAATTATTTTTTTCTTAATAATACCAACGACATGGGTATCGCACAAAAGGACATGGACAGTAGAATGCGAAAAGTTAAGTGTGTTAATTCTGCATTAATTACGGTGGACGTCAGGACAGAGCATCGACTAAATGAACGATTTGCGACAACGCCATAAAAGCTTACAACCAGATTAATTACATACCACACGATGGGAACATTATCGGAGTGAAAAGGAATATCATATAAGCGATTAGCGCAAGAAAGAAGCCAAAGTGGCGAAAGCCGAAGGAATTATGCATAACAGATGTATATCGTTAATGAAATATAAATCGTATGAACATCATATGTTTGTTATATGATTTATCGACATTCGAACTTCACTACGAGACACAAATTCAACAGCAAAGGCCAGGTTAGGTTTTCGAGACGAACGAAGTCCATAGATTAAATAAACTCTTTGCGTACATAACTGAATTGCGATTTCCCTTAAAGATTTAAAAATAAATTGTTCGTAAAGACTGTAAATGATAAATTTTATCATATTTGCGATAATTGGTCCGTTAACAGATAACAGTCGAATACATATGAATCATATACAGCAAATATATTGCATTGTTGCGGAATTCTGCAAAGAGATTTCTTAACTTCCATCGGATTTGTCTTAGTTGCTAGGAGATATGATAAACATTATTGAATATAATAGCGAATGACTTAAGCGAAAGAAAAGAACCAAATTCTACTTATCGTCTATTTAAAAGAGTCTTTAAAAATCTCTTCTTATAGTCTCGCAATCTTACACTTTTTCTTGGAATACACATCCTTTTCATTGAATATTTTAGAAAAATTCAACCCTTTTTAAATTCTTCCATATGTTGTAATCATTAGTGTTATGTGTTTACCGCAGAAACGGAAGCCCAATGAAATCATTGATAATTTTTGATTGCCTTTAAAAAAATACCATGCCTTTTAATAGACCATAAAAACATAAAATTACAAGTTTTTTTTCTTTTGTATTATACGTTGTATTAAAAAACAAAAAAGAAAGTAAAATTTTTTCCGTATTATTATTTTTATTTTTTATTTTTTTTGATAGCAACACATAAAATATTAACACGGTATACATTAGATGTGAATTCGTAGTGTTGGAAATGACATACTATTGGGAATAGAAAGAAGACCAACGAATCTCGGTACTACCAAAAAAGCTTCCATTGCGACATACTCAATATCATATAAGCGCAAATTATAATTTAATCCACAGATGTCACCATTACGATCAACGTGCAATCAATGCACGTACGTATATTATAACTTTAATACGACAACTTGGTTTATACATTACGCCCTGTACACACTACATACAGTAACACGACGAGCGTAAAGAAAAACTTTCTCTCTGTCACCCCAATTTTTCTCATCATTTCATTCCTGGGGAATGGATAGATAACAATGGGTACAGCGAAGCGTATGACTGGAAACCTAAGAAACAAGTTATGTGTGAATAACAGGTTATCGTATATCCGAACGATTGCATTGCACAACACAACACAACGCAACACAACAAAGTTGATTATAACGTGAGTAAAAGGCACGTGACACTTGAAATGGTGGTGTGTTGGCTAGTCTGCTTTTTGTCTCTTTAAAAAAATGTCTACTTGAACAAGTAAAAAAGTCGTATTTGAGTTGAGGCGAATTTCGAGCACTCAGCGTCTTGGATCGATGAGGGAAGGAAAGAGAAAAGAAATTGAATATATATAGAAAATATTTGTAGTCATGAACTGATTGGAACTAGAAAATCTTCCCAGACTTTGTCGGTTATTATAGTTTTATTTCACGATTAACATTTGCTGCAAGTTGCAAGATATTAGCGGAAACGCGTACAAGCTTCTCTAAAGATTGTTTTACACTTCGTTAATTCTTTGATTGTAGCTGTGGCATTGAATTGACTTTTTTTCTTAAAAATCTGCTAGTTACATGTTGGGACGGAAGCACAAACATTGTTAAATAAATTCCAAATTTTAAGCCTAAGAAGTAATCTTTTCTACACGGTCTAGACAATTTAAGAATTTTTTTTCTACGTTTTTATTCACTCGGTTATGATGAGACAATTTGCGTAATTGTTGCCGTGCTCGTCTTTGCCTTTGCGGTATTGAATTGATTTTTCTTTTTTAAAAAACCCGTCACATGGATGTTAAGACGGACGGACGGGCATTTTTCAATAAATAGTAGTCCTTTTTTTGCACGGTTTTTACTTGTTTTTATCCACTTAGTTATGTTTGGAAAATTTACTTCATTGTTGACCATTGTAGGCGTGGCGGTCTTTGGGTTTGCGCCCTTCGGAGGTTTCAGAAGTGCTGAATAAATGCAAGTAATCTTTTTTTACACGGTTGAAATAGTCTACAGTTTTTTGCAAACTTTTACTCATCTGGATATTATTAAGTAATTTGTTTGTTTAATTTCAGTTTTAAGGAGACTTCCTTCCTTTAAGCGAAACCATAACTAGGTGTATACAGTGCGGTTCGTATATACGTACAATGCTTTGCTCAGCAAATTTTTGACTTTATGCCATGCTGTGTTGTTTTTCAGGCATTCGTTTGCGCGTTACAAACGGAGAGATAAATTTAGTATACTCTCATGACACGATTATGAGTGGAAGAAAAAAAGACTCTTAGAATTATTCATTCCATGGTATATTTACAAAATTATAATGCAATTACAACTACAAAAAAAAGAAGAATAAAACCGTAACAACACGAATGAGTAACAAATTCTTAAAAAACGTAGCTTTACCTCAAGATTTTTCTTTAGTTCTCCTTAGACGAAGAAAGAAACAGAGAAAGCATCCACCCCTACTAACCTCAAAGTCAAAACACATGTGTCTTCTAGAAAGAAAAAAAGAAAAAAATCCGATAATATTTTAGTCCCTGGTGACATTTTACTATGTGCCTGTGCTTGTCTCTGTGAATTTCAATAAAAATTATAATATTCTTGTGTATACCTACCTATGTCCCACCCCTTCATCTTCATCGTTTATAAGCTTTTTGTACGTACTTTTAACCCAACGGCAAAAACAATGACAACAACAAATTTACTGTAATCGAGCTGGCAAATCTGTCATAAAATTGTCGTTTAAGTATCTACAACAGTTAGTTTTGTCTTTGTTGTTAACACTGGAGTTGTTGCTGCTATTGCTGCTATTTGCAGTTGAACTTTATTCTCTAAGTTAAGAGTACTCTTGGGACCTTGTTTATGTCAACTTTTTCTAATATAATTTATATTTTATGCGTAACATATGAGCTACAAACTTTTGTGTTTGTTGTTATATGTAATTGTTGAGGGTGTTTATTTGCTTATACCTTTGATAGTATGAAAGCTGAAATTTTAATTGTCATTAGAGTAGTAAACAGTTTTTGTTTTGCGTTTCTTTCTTTCTCCTTTTTTTTTCTTTTGCATTTTGATTGAGAATATTTGCAAAATGTCATTTTAGATGGACAACGTTGATGAATTGCTTTTATGCGTGGTAAGTGTCCCATAAATTTTATAATAAAGAGAAACCTCTCTTTTATTCGTCCTTACACTAAACGTTTTTTTCACGAAAAAACTGCATTAAATAATTAAAAGTTTAAAGTTTTCTATTGAACGAAATATAACTGAACTCATAAAGATCTGAAAGCTGGAGGGCTAGGACCACGAGCGAGTAGAATAGAACTTTTTAGGTGGCGGTACAGATATAATGTGTACGGCTGTATTATATGCAGTATATAATAAAAATATGCAAAATATTAATAATAGTGTAATAATATTTTAAATATTAGTGTGTAAACTTTGGTTAAATAGAAATTAATTATCTTCCAGCTAGAAATTCATGATGCTTAACGACAGAGACGGTATGTTAACTCTTTTTTTTCTGTCAGTCAGGATAGCTACGAAAATTAGCAAAGGGATAGGTGAGAAACAGACAGACACATGGACGGACATATGAGCAGGCCGAAAAATAGGTTTAAATCGATTAGAAAAATTATTTTGAATCCAATAGAACAATAAATTAAAGTCTCAAGTTTTGTTTGATACATACATTCGCCCTTATCAAACGTGGCCCAGGGAATGATAAATAGTACCAAGTTATAGACAAACCCTTAAACAAAGATAAAGTTACATTTTCTTTAGCAAAAAACTCAAACTAAACATTTGCCCGTAGTAGTTGAAAGTGCAAAGATTAGGTGGGAATGATGAACGTCACTGGACCAGACCTGAAGTGCCCAATTCCAATGGTCTCCAAGTGGCCACGTATTAAAATGATTTATTTTTTTGAAGTTTTAGAGCATAGGAAGTCCCGATCAAAGAAAATTGTTCAATCAGCATACACCTCCTCTTCTATTCCGAAAGATTCGATACATTGATTTTCTTGATCCGTTTGTAACTAAACGCATTATTTGAGTTTAGATATATGTATTAGGCGGTTGCATGTATTTTGACGGTTTGATGGCGATGTCTTGTCGAAAGAACTTATATTGATTTGGCAGCAATCGAAATATCGATCGATTTTTGCACTTCTTAAACTTAAACTTAAACGGAGCTGTGTGCCAGCCAAGCCATGCTGCATCGATCTGAACAAGTGGTACTCAGAAAGCGGTATGTCTGGTGAGCAGCCTGGGCGTGGCAGAGCTTCCCATTCGAGCTGTAGCACCCATCGCCTTTAAACCGTTGAACCCAAAAATAAAAACTCGACATAACTGCAAAATCTTTTTGATAATCTGGATAACTATCATTATTAACTCGAAACAATCTAATGACAATAATATACTGATAATAGGACGAAGTCTGCACAACTTTCGAATAAAAAGGTCCTAACGTTCATGTAGGCGGAATTTTTTTATGCAGGGCCAAAGATTTTCGAAAGCAAGCAAAACATCGGAGTATCTTTCCTTCGCACCTCTGCGCGTTTTGGCTACCGTTCAATTAAATCAAAAAATTAATTCAATTCAAAAATTTTAATTATCTGTAGCAAGACCTGTCTTCTTAGATTAGTTTGAATTAAATTCTAAAATAATAAATAACTTTATAAGGTTTCGTATACTTTTTTAAAAAGTCTGAAAAGTTAAGTGGCTTCTTGTAATCTTTCTTCTTGGCACTACAAGTGCGGCCCTTAAAATATCCGATAACGTATTGCGCTTATTTGGCTCGGTTAAGGCTTATCAGGTATGTAATGTGAAGCCTAACAGTGTATCCGTGACAACTATTGCAACAACGAAAACCGTCAATTGGGACATGGTGGAGTAGGATCACCGTAAAAATCAAGCTCTGAAAATGCTTGGACGATTTCTTCAAATAGGCAACAAAAGATTTAGAGGTCGAAAATGCAATTTTGGGGGCTCCGTGCGACTAGTGTCGACATACGCTGGATATCTCAATAAAATTAACCGCAAAACTGTTGTTTTATGTACGGAAAGGTCAAAACCATGGAAGTTAGTCGTTATGTATGCTGATATCCCAAATTAAATCCTAAGGGTGTTTTAAAAAATTTCGAAAATTTTTTCTAGAAGTCTACTAAATGCGCCAACTCAACAGTCTAATCTTTTAAACTAACCTTCACGTTACAATTCTTCGCTTTCGCTCAAGCTTTTTCAATTATCTAAAAATTGTTTTCATTTAGAAACGCTTTTAGTTCCTTCTCCACTATATGCAAACACAACTTTTCGTCTTTTTTTTTTGGTTTCATTTTTAAAATTCCACACTCTTCTTTAGCACGTATAGTGCGATTTTATCCCAGCTTCTCTCACATCATTGACAATGTAATGAAGCAAAGAAAATCTTAGTTTTCATTCTTATCAACGCAACTCTTGCAATTAATTTTCATTTAAAAAGCAACAAATCCGTGCCAAGCAATTATTTGTAGTTAAGTTTATAAGACTATAACAACAGCAATAGCAACAACAGTAGCGACTTTCACACGCTCGCATTAACAAAAGAAGAACTGAGATTCAATGCGCTGGGAATTAAACAAATTATCTCGACAGTAGCACAAGTTGACATAACTTGAGCTGTGCCTTTGTATTATTATTCTGCAAAAGTGAAGCTTTCCGCACGCACACAGATACAATACAAATTCAATTAAACAAATACAATAACTTGAGATAAATCCTGATGATAACTAAATACAAATATAAATAAAATACATGCACAGAAAAAATTTTGCAAAGTTTTAAACGGAGGGAAAATGAGAAAGACAGGAGAGAGCTATATATATATATATATGTTGTAGATAGATATCTGGTTGAAGGTGAATCGTTTGATACCCATCAGCCCAATAGTAATAATTATGCTTTCAATCTTAGCAAGAAGACGAAATGCACTAAATTATTTTGTAGTAAAACAAAAAAAATTTTTTTTGCGCTCTGTACACAAATAAAAAGAAATGTAAAAAAATGTTTATATACATATATAATTTTGTGAATAATTGTGTGTCGTTCTTGACCACCATCAAATTCTAAACCGATTTAGGCATGTCCGTCTGTCTGCCCGTTGGCCTTTCTGAAAAATAGAGAAAGTCATCCACGCCTACCCAATGTTATCGAGTATAAAAATTTCAATATTTTATTAAAACGTTTGCAGCAACAAGAACGAAGCTTCGGAGACCGTATAGGGTGTGCATGTTATTGATCAGCATCAAACGCTGATGGGTATAAAATATTCGCTCGCGGCCGAATATGAATTTCTAAGCCAATTTAAAAAAAAATGTTTTTTTTTTACTTGTGGGCACATTAGGTGTTGAATGCAATTTATTCTATACTTGAAACAATTTCGAATTAATATCACTTACGGACAACGTAGTTTGTTTGAAGGATACATAGGAGGGTGAAAATGTCCCTTCATTTCATACGCAGTCTGTTTAAGCAAACGTTGCATATGAAACTTCTTGAACTGTTCTATATAAAATGCAAGCTTTAACCATACGATTCGACGGTGAATATAAAAATACGATTACTGCCCGCAACACCCACCGCTTTAATCGAAAAGGCCTTGTATAAATTTTTTTCTTCTCTCTTTAAAGAAACTAAAGGGAATGTTTTGAACAAAAGTCAATGAAGCAACTGAAATATTTCACTTCCTTCCAATGCGACAAACGCACACTTACGAACTTGATTGTATACATATTCACATAATCTGCCTTAATTCGTCGCATCGCTACCAAAAAAACAACTTTCCCAAAATTCGTTCTGTAAGTGGAATAAAAAATTTTGAAAAAAAAGGGAACGCGTGAATACGACAACACTCACATAAACGACTTAATTATCTCAAGGATTTCTTTTGACATCTTCTCTCTGTTACAATCTAACTCATAGTTGACTACCTCCTTATCCCAAATGTTTTGCATAATATTGTTACGAAATTTGATTGCTTAGAACAAAATTGGAAAGCTATTATATATATTATAACAGATTTGATGATTTAGTTATTTAGTGATTTAAAGCACTGAGTAGTTCAACAAGCAAGAGGATCGTTTTAAGAATACGACAAAAGATGTTGCCTTCGAAGTGTTAATAAAAACTCCCATTAACAACAAGAGAGAGAGGAGGAGATTTGAAAGAGAGCATTGAGCAAGGAAGAAGATAGAAAGAAAGGTGAAGAAACTGATTGGAAGAGAGTGAAGTTAAGCATTATTTGAGTTTTACTTTTTACTGTGAGCGAAAACTTAATATGTTACTTGAGCTAAACTTCAAGAACTCGAAGATCTAGCAGAAGGCCCAAGCCTTGTATTATCTCTTCCTTGCAATGACGAGAAAGTGATTAACAGTGGACCCAACGATTATATCTCTTTGATGTGCACTTCTCTCCTTCTCTCTCAATTTCGTTCTCTCTGTCTCTCTGCCACTCTTGCTCAATTTCATTAATTACATGTCTACCTATCTTTGTTTTTCTGTAATCCTCTTCTTGTGCTCATCTCTATCCCCATGTCTTTTTCTCTCCCTCTATATAGCAATCGCTCTGTTTCCCTTGCTCTCTCGTATTTAGTGATTAAGTATTAATTAAAAAAACTACTAATCATCATTTAGATCTGTTCAGAAAAAGCTTAAAATGATATCGACGTTTTGCAACAAATCTGCCGATCATGTAATGGACGAACACTCGCACACTATACAGTAGCAACAGCATAAACATTTCATAAATAAATTGTCTTATAGGTACTAACTGCGCGACAAGAGTCGCGATTATTTTCTAAGCAGACGCTATTGAACGTTTCTCTTAACTATCTAGCGGTTTTAGGCTGGATTTAATCGTGAAAATAAAAATGACACCTTACCAGTAATAGCATAGCGACAAAAGACTGATCTACCATATTACGGATAAGCATCAACTGTCCTATGGTCGAAAGAAGCTATACAATGCCCAATCTAGGGGCAAATTTTATAGCAGGTAACGAAACAACTGCGGCGCTTTTACCCAAAATTCATAAACATTTCTCCTTATATTGTTAATAAGCTTTCTTAGACCGAATACCAACCATTTTGATCGAAATATTTCCGTCTACGCTTCGCTACCGGAGTAAAATCCATCCCGTTTTTGTAGAGAGCTATGAGGTAATGAGCAATACAAAGCGGTTAATATATGTATGCCAAAAAAGACCAAAAACCATAGACCAGTTATTCATATTGGACAGAGGCACGCAAACTGACAACAACTAAGCTGGTGAGTTGTGTTTTGAGGGATTGGAAGAGAATCTTGATTTAGTCCAATCTATCCCGTCAGAAGATTGATTCCTCACCGTAGTGACAACAACTAATACCATTAAAAGGCGCAGCTGTGAACTGTGAGATGTGTGTCTTCCCTTACGACAATGTCAGGTCACAAACATTTCTCATGCCAAGGTAGGAGTGGACAGAGCTTAGGTTTACATGCATCAACTGCATAGCCCAGAACTTGCCTTTCAGGGCCATTTCTTTTCATCTCTGCAGATTCCTTCTAATTGTATAAAGTTTACTTCAAAAGACGCCTTGTTCTTCTTCTGCGGGTCAGCAAATCAACAACAAAAGATAAACTGAGTTGCATCTGTTCAAATGTTTTAGTTCAATTTAGTGCCCAGAAATCTGAGAAGTTTTATGGTACAGGGATAATGGTTTCACCGGAGAACTCACAAACTTAGGGAATAAACTGAAGAATTTTTGTTTTACGGAAAGTTTATTCAAAATATAAGAATTATTATAAAAAACTCCACGCATTTCTTCCTTCGTCTATTGGAACTGGATGAACAAAATCATAGTCACTAAATCGGAGAATTTAATAGTTAGTCATCTTAAATGAAGTACTGTAAATACCAAAGGAACTTTTATATGACGTACCCAGATCCAACATCTTACAACTCTGGTGATCAGTTATTGCATGCGGGTGAAGAAAAAGAAGGAGAAATCACTATATCGTATAAAGCAGATTGCTTATTACAAGCTTGATTATTACAAGCTTTATTCTCTTGAGGAGAAGGCAAAAGAAATAGATATCCCGATTGTGATAAGCTCGGAGCAATAACAATTATTTACCGTAAAGATTCGTTCAAAAAAGCACTTAAGGCAAAATTTTAAAAATATAAAAGCAAAGAAAATTGAAGAGAAGTCTGGATAAGAATCTCATAGGAGTACTATGTAATTAGCAGTTAGACGGCGGTAAATTACTGAGAATTTTATTCCGAATAATAGATGACGTAGATGAGGAAATGATGTCGACAGTAAAAAAAACTTTCTCATTAAGTCTCCCTAAGAAGGTATGAGCTACGCAAAACCTGTTTCTGGTGTGTAGAAACAATATAAGAAAAGACTGATATGATAAAAAAGTAGTAGTAGTGTTAGTAGTAGTAGTAGCAGTAGTAGTAGTAGTGGCAGTAGTAGTAGTAGTAGTAGTGAGTAGCAGGGAAACCAAGCGATGTCATAGTTAGTGAGTCATTAATATTACGTTCCGCGAAAGCATTAGCAGGATTTAAACATTTTTTAACACACACACACACACACACACACATACACACACACACACACACACATACACACACACACACACAAAATATATCTTTATTACTATCTAAAGTGAAGAGTCTGTTGGCATACGCATACATATGTATATGCATATATGCATATATATAATTCATTTGTGTGTATTGCAAATGAGAAATCCATTAAAATTTAATTGCTAATGAAATTAACACATGTCAGTCAGTATTCAATACCAATACTCAGGATACAAGTTGCATACTCCACATAAGCATGCATTAGCATTTACATGGAAAATGGAGAGAAATATTGTGATTTACGAATGTGTATGCGTGCGGGGGCTTACGTCTGCACGTATGTATGTGTATATTTTATTAACTACAAATAGGATTTGAGGAAACTAATTGCACAGTACTTAAGTAAAGATTAAAAGCAAATGCTTGAAACACACAAAAAAAAAAAACAACAACAGCAATAACTGAAATGAAAATTAAGAGTAAAAGTAAAAAACATACGATTTTAATAAATTATATGAAAAATAGCAGTTTAAGCATTACATTGTGTATGAGATGCTTACACCACTATCTCTATACATAATTAAATGAATGTGAGTATATGGAAACCATTCTTATGCACATATATTCACAAACGTTTGCAATATATATAAATTTGTAATATATATACATATATATATATATATATATCATTATTTTAATATGCAAATAAATTCCACAACGTATAAATTCAATTTAACAATGAGTAAAGAAATACATGTACACACATGCGTATGTATGGTGGTATGTGTGGTGGGTATTTATATATAAGCGTTGATGATGATGACGATGATGATGATGATGACGACGATGATGGTAAGTTTGTCGAAAATTACTGAATATTCCATGTTCCCTTACCGTTAACAAATATGTAAGCGAGAGCATATGAAATGATATATATATGAAAGTATGATGATAAGTGTACGTGCGTACATACCGCCTGAGCGTATCTGCCCATGATCATTGGTGCGCTTTTATGTGATGTGATGATGATGGTGATGGTGGATTTGTTGTTTCATAGCTAGATTATACTGCGAAGAACACACATAATAAAGTGTTGGTTTCGGTATAAGCTTTTTCTGACAGTTGAGCAGCCTGAGTGTGAATTGATAATATCGTAGTCTTTTAAAGAATAAAAGAAAAGTGGAAAAAAAATAAAACTCGGAATTGGTTATAAGCGCAAAGAAAAAAAAAAATATTTTTCTTTGCCAAAGCGTTTCTCTTTTTTTCTTTAGTTTTTTTTTTACTCTGTTATTTTTATCTATTTTGTTAAAAGAAGTCAATTTTATAAATTAAGTTAAACATTTTTATTACTCATAGACTGAATGAAATAATTTTCCATACAGACTGCTAGTAAGAAATAAGGATATATTAAATTTTTTATTATGCTATGTAACGATGCATACTGTATGATTCATCCGTCTATCTATCCTTTCTCTATTACGGCTCTCACGATCGTAAAAGTTAAGATAGAGTAACAAAATTTCGCTCAGGTGTTGCTAGTTGTTAACTATATACTATATGCTAGAATAGATCCAATCAGTTTACAATACTTCACTACCAAGTGGAAATATTGAAAATATGTATAATTTAAACCTGGTAAAGAATACATCCTCAAAAAACTTTCACCCTCATTAATAATATAGGTAAGCAAAGCCGACTCTAGGAAATATTCTAATAAAATTACAAAAAGGTTCAGTGGGAAAGTGTTACCGACCACACGATTGGCATGTTTAGAATTAACGATATATTATGTATTTGCTAAGGAGAAGGGTATCTAAAATTCGGTGTAAGTCCATTATAATTTCATTACTTTCTTTTCATTTCCATTTGCATATAAAATCTATTGGACTTGTGTATGTGCTTTCACGTTTAACGTGAAATAAAGCCATGCATGTCTATCCGTCTGTCTGCATGCTTGTCCCTTCATTCTTTGCGTTCTTCATCATTTTATGGTAAGTTTTTATTTTATACGGTTTTGCTTTGATCCAAATGTACATTTCTGTGGTGGTGTGGACTGTAAGCCGATTAAGAAATTCCATTCACTTTCACATAATTGAATGTTATGTCAGTGCTTTTTCTCTCGTTTGCCGTCTCTTACATATCAACCCGTCGCGGTGAGTGTGTGTCGACTATAATTTAAAATTTTCCATTTGACTTGGTTTCCGTTGTCAAACAATTTAGCCATTTTAATACATAATTTCATTTTAAATGCATTCGTATTGTATTGGTCATAAGATAAGGTGCTGTTGTTACTTTTTCCAATTTTTTTCTTTTTTGATTTTATTTTTATTATTGTTTTTGTTGGCATTGTTTATTTTGATAGTATAATGAAAAGGATTCATTTGGGCGCTTGGTGTTGGAAAATAATGCAAATATAAAAAATGGTACCCTTTTTACTCGTATTCCACAAGTACTTACTCTAGTGGATATAATTTAATTTAAAATTCTTTCAAAGAAAATTAATAATCAATTTTAGGTCAACTTTTCAATAAAAAAAATAAAAACGCTATAAAAGTATTTAGTTCCCAGTCTGCAACCCTTTACTTTGATAATATAACTACGCACGCCTTTAATTTAAATTATGCCATCTTCGTTTAGGGTTCCCTTGCTTTAGGAATTGGTTTAGGGTTGAAAAGCAATTTTTGAAATTTTCATATTTTGTAAAATTATAGAGGATTTACAAAGAATATGAAGTTAATTTCTCATTTTTTGTGGAAAAAGCTCTAGGCGAAAAGACATCTATGATTGGCGAATATTTGTTACTATAAGAATATAAAAATTCAATAATGTGTTCAAAAAGGTCTTAACAAATCTTTTTTCCAATCCGAGCAGAGTGATTTGACGTTTTAGACAAAGCCTTGAACATTCTTTAGATGCGAGATTTTTTCTATAGTTGTGAGCACCCTCGTGGTACAATCGCAACCGTTTTCAACACCAACTTCTAATCGGCGGAACAAATTCAGTACTTTTTTGTAACAGTAGTTAAATAAAATCGTTTTACTCGAAAAAATTACATATGTATATCATATATTCGGACACCAAGAAAATCGATAAAAGTTTAGCCATATAGTTCAAATATTATTTTGCTTTATAACCTGTTCTATGAATTCTTACGATTTTAAAAATCGAGGGGCAATTTACAGGTGTTTCACTCGGAGCATTTTATATACCAGAAAGGAGGCTTCAATAGGCCCTACCAAAGTAAACATGCAAAACTAAAGTCTGTCGCCTATTAAGTACAGTATGCCACTGCGCCAATCAAAATTCTTCATTGATTTTCCTGATAAAAGAGAAAAATTGTTCTTCTTATTGATCTTTTATTACCCATCCATTAGTGGATGTAATTTTTCCTTTCTTTTGCTTTACATTTCATGATATTATTATGTATTAGCGGTTATATTTATATTATATTATCTTCTTGGCTCCAATTTCGAATCTTACGCAGGCACGATATTTGTTTTCTGCCCATGCCTCTATGCCCTTCCACTGTTAAATGCGGGGGCTCATATTTTTTCCACGTGCCGTGTGCCCAAAATACATAGTATTTTGTTTTTTAATACATTTCAATAGCTCACGTTTGTATGGAAAATCAAATTTGATTACTTTTCATGGGATTCCCTATATAAGGGAAGGTCCGGAAAACAGAGCTTTGTGACTCCAACTTTTAACAACAAATATATATATCAAGTTACCATTTTATACTAACTTTTATCATCAAATAGCGGAAGTTGGACTATGTTGTGTCATAAAGGCTTCATTTGCATCGTAGCAGGTTCCAAAAATGATCCCGTCTTATTCAAATCTTTAGCACTTATATTGTACGACAAGATGCTTTTTTGCCCGACTTTTTTGGGTAATATTATAAATCGTATATTAGATTGGGCAAATCGAGTGTTGTATGGTGAGTAAATAAGGGTGAATATACTCCGACCTCATCCAAATTTGCTATATGTAGTTTCAACGCAAAGGTGTCTTGGCATCACTCAGGGGATTTAACGAGAGAGTAATTGTGAACTTTTGTCTACAGTCTAGTCAAAATCAGACACTTTTATTCAAGGTGCTCCACGTTGGACGCCATCTTTGTGTAATTACACTAAAATAGTCAAAAAGTCAAAGGGTCGAAAGTTGTGACGGAATCAATGCACGTATCATTGTAAAGCGAGCTAGCTTGACATTAATACGGGGGGCTTCACTTTCTAGCCAGTAAATACTTCGCAAACACGTGCGTAAACCCTTGTGCCTAAATCGTTCTTACCGGACGGTTGACGTTTTGCTTCGGGGTATTGTATGCTCTGCCATACCTATGGCCTCTTTCGTCCTATAAATTAGTGTGACACAGACATACTTTTTGAATCTTCTTTCTTATCGGACGGTTGATGTCTTGCTTCGGGCTTTCCCCAGCTATAGTCTTTTTCGCCCCATAAATTTGTGTGGGAGTTACCCAGAAAATTATTCTGCATTGATTGGCATAATAGAAGATGGGTCTAAATAAACGACAAATTATTTAAATTTATTCAATTTTATTTATTTCTTTCTTTAATTTTTTTTTTTCTTTTATATAATTTTTTTCTTTTTGATTTTCTCTTTGGTTTGAACATTTTTTTTTTGTTTAAATATTAAATCTTAAATTTTTAAATAACTAATTACAATTAATTATACGATGGACATATATATATATATATATATATAAGTTTCCAATAATTATTTATTATTGTAACTTAATTAAAATCATTAATTGTATTTTGTAAATAATTTACAAGCGAATAATTTTTATGTCTTTTGTTTGTTGTTGTTCTTTTCTTATTTCTTTTATTTCTTTTATTTTTAAATACAATTATTTACAATGTTTTTCATAAAAATGTTTAAGAAGAGAAAACACATAAATGTAATTAAGTTTTAGAAAAAGGTGTTTAATCTTACACATCACAATAGTTTGAATTACTATGCAGCTTATGGCGATCAAGATAACGCAACAATTTTTGTTGCATTTTGCATTTTTATGAATGCGAGTGACTAAGATGATGAGCACCAAGAGGATGAAAATAGGGACCGTAAGGCGGATAGGGCATGGTGTGCGAATAAAGGAGACTGCTGGCATAGGCACCGGGACCGAAGGAGCCACCAGATGGTGGAGGTGGTATTGTTGGACTATTAACATCCATACCAGGATTTTGTTTTTTCCATTTCGTGCGACGATTTTGAAACCAAATTTTCACCTAAATAATAAGAAGCGGAAGAAAAAGAAGAATTTATCAAATTAATTAACTTTTTCAGTACAAATTATCTTTCACACAATCGCCAATGTGTTGTTTATTCTCGTGTTTTACCTGCGTTTCTGTTAGGCTTAAACTCAATGCCAGATTCAATCTTTCGCATACACTTAAGTAACGAGTGGTTTTAAATTTATTCTCCAATGACACCAGCTGTTCATATGTAAATGCGGTTCGTGCTCTGCGTGGTTTAGAACCACCACCACCACCACCACCACCACCACTGCCACCGCCACCACCTCCCCCACTGCCTGAACTACCGTTTTGCGATTTACCATCACCATTACGACTGCCACCCTTTTTCGAATCTGTTTCACTTGCGTGATCATCAATATCACTCATGCCATCATCACACATGTCATCCTGGTCCATATCGTTCAGGTCTTGGGCTGCAAATTAAATCAAAGAAAATCCAAAAAATGATAAGCATATCACCTTTCCCTTCTTGTAAACAACATATTACTGTTCCATCAGAAGCAAAACAAGACTAAGCAAAAGACAATTGTGAACGGTTTAGAACGAATGTTGAATATCTGCCTTGTCAAGCCTATAACACTCGGATAAGCTTCAAGCTTCATTTTAGATGAATATTTTTCTATATATTTTAGATCAATATTTTGACTATATATCAAACACTAAATGAGTATAGCAGCTACAAATATATCGCGATGCAGTAGAAGGGACTTATTTAGTTCTTATCTTTCTTTTTCCTCCTTAGCACCTCGGAGGCTCTTACGCTTTTATACCAAGAATTTTAAAAGTTGTTTTGAATAGCTTCTTCGGCGGTACTTGTACCAATTAAGACTGTGTAGTTTCACGGCTTTCCATACGGACAGACAAAGTTACCTCAGTTTCAAATCTCTCGCAGGTACGTAGAGCTTACGAACGTCTGTTATTGAATGTTACAAATGAAACGACAAATTTGGTTTGCCTTTACCGTTTGTGGTAGCGGAATATAAAATTGCAATCAATTATACGAAAAACAACACGTATATCAAACACTGCTCTATACCGTCAATTCATATGATAAACATTGGTCATCATATTGTTGTTTTTTTTTTTTATTATTTTTTTTTTTTTATTGAGCATAAAACGTAATTGAGTGGTGGGAGAAAGCAAGGCTGCCTATATATAATACCCATGAGGTTTGGATGAGCAAAGAAAGAAAAAAAAAAAACAAAAAAAACCAAATCTCTACGTATTGCGAAATCAATCACTTCAACAGTAGACATATTGATAGTCACTGTGATGTCCACTCATTGTGTTTACCATAAAAACACGGAGTCGAGCAAAAAACAGAAAAACTTCAATCAATTTATACGTGCAATAAAGAAAAGAAAACGAATATACATATAATTGGAAAACAATTTTTTTGATGGGGAACTTCACCAAAATTGAAATTTGATTTTTATAGGGTCGATTGCCCTTCCTTTCCAATTCATTATAATAATTGATAGTTTAAGTGCCCAGAATAATGGCATTTAGTGAACTAATTAGACAAAGGCAATTCAAGCTCAATTGTCTCGAGAGATTTAAAGCCTATTAAGGGAAATAAGTGAAACGATAAGTAAGATGAATGAATTCACGACAACACAATCGCCTCTTTTATGCATTCATTTTAAATTAACACCTGCTGATGAATCTTTAAATCTTGATGAAATCTATTTTAAGTAGACTAAGAAATGCTCAAAAACTTTTAAGTAATTTTGCATATCCAATGCATACACTTGCAGAAGTTTGAAATCGACGTTGAAGATCGCATACTTTATAACTAACGCATTTTTGCCTATAATCACTAAGGGAATTGATTGAGATGTGTCTGTCTGTGAGTTCGTCAGAATCTAAATCGCCAACACGATTTTAAAAGTTTAGCTAGAAAAACGGACTCAAAATGTATCTTGCCATTGTCCCATAATTATTAAGGAAAATGGTTTCTTTTCTTTTCATAGTCTATGGCCTCGAAATTGAAGCCATTTAAGATAAGTCGAAAGATTGTACTAACCTTTATTAACTGCATTAGAATTATGTTTATTTGTCTTGACGTATAAAATTCTCTAAAGCAGAAACATTTTTTAAGCATTTCCTTAATTGATTCTGTCCGTCTGATAACTGTCCATCAAATAGGCTGACATATTTTGATCCAAGGAGAAACTCTATTGAAAATGGATAGGGCTCGGCTATTTCTTTTTGGCGACTCCCGTTATCACCCAAAAACTTTTCACTTGTAATATTTCTCAATAAAAATTGCTAAAAATTATTTTGACATTCTTCCGTTCCATACAATGTATCTCGAAAAAAACAAACCTTTATATGGCAACGACAATTAACTTTTAATATTTTTCTATGGGAATACACATAAATTTTCTATATAGTCAGGTTAGAGGAAACTAAAGTTTTGCATGGGAAAGAAATATGATTTTCAACGAAAATACATAAATAACTACACTAACCGACGTGGTGTATGGCATTTAATGATCTGTCTTGCCCAGTCATAATGTTTTAACTGCTTTCTAATCCGAAGTACTAGTGTTTTTATTAACACCAGTGAATGTATTATAATAAATACACTTTTTCATGAGTTGGCGATTACGTCCATTATAAGTCTTCATTTTTTCTTTGAGAACGCCAAGTCGAAAGCCTGCTTAATTGGGTCAAGAGTTCGTCTATAACTGTCAGAAACCTTGAGTAAACGACAAGATGGTATATAAATAAAGTTTTTGGTATGTACAACAATGCATAGTATGATGTAATTAGCAAAATACAGACAAATCAAAGAAAATGTGACATCATAAGCGATATGATATGCTCATATTAACACTGCTAGGCATTAAACAACGTCTTTTCTCACCAAAGAGCGATGTCTCATCAGCAAACGCAATTCGAATATTTCCGTTCTTTTGAAAAGAACAAAAGTACTATCACTAACACCACTGCAGCTGCCCGAAGTTATATGATTTTATATATGTTATGATATATTGAGAAGCGTCGTGTAAAGATTGGAACTTCGTAAAGCCGAGCAAGTGGTTCGATCCAAAAACGGCGTTGTACCAAATTTAATTAAAATGTCTCAAAATGGGAGTAAATTGCCGTCTGTAAGTTGAACGCAAGAATACAAGACGGACGGTCGGATGGACAGACGGACAATCTTTGATCGGATGAGAGAGCGAGTCTGAATCGATCGATGAAACAAAACGTATTCCTTGTTTACATATATATAAACTTAATATACCTTTCTACGACAAGCGATGTATGGCAGAAGAAAGAAGACATGGTTTAGCTGGCAATTGGGACGTAAAATGGGTGAAAAGGGTCTAACTATATATTGATTGCATCAACAACATTTCGTAAGTCAACCTTCAGTTTTTATTTTTTCAACGAATTTTAGAATTTTTCAAAAAATTTAAAACACGCTGCTTAGCGATAAAATGTATTCCCTTCTTTTATATATGCATGTAAATGCGCCAGTCGTCTGGTTACTGGTGGCTTTGTAAATAATCAACCAACAAAACAGCCGGCAGCAAATAACGCGCATTAGTGTTATTGTTGCTGGTGAATAAGAGAATTGCAATGAATAACTGTTGTTGGTTTACGAACAGACATCCATTTACGTAAGTAAACTCAAATACATATACATTTTATATACGTATATAAATGCTGTTTATTTTACAACCGCCATTATACGCCATACTTGAGCAGGCAAACAAACAGTTAAACCCACACGCAATTATGTGCATATATATATATATATATATATATATATATATATATACATATATCTATGCGCATGTATATATATGAATGAAAATATATATGAAAGTTTGCAGATAATGGCAGATATACAATTACTGTTCCACTGTTTCTATGTGTTTATAAGAGAGAGAGAAAAAAAAAGGACATTGGTCAACACAAGCGAGCAGAAGCGAACGTTTAATATTAAATGAAGCATTGATGTTAATTTTCTGATTAATTACCGCAATGTTTATGGTCGGCTATTTGCCGTCCATGTGTTTATATGCCGACGAATGCATTCTATAAACGTTAAGTGGAGTGCAAATGAAATTGCACTGAATTACTCTGAGGCCATATGTATACACACATACATAAATACATACATTCATACACATCCATGCAAGCATACATATCTATATACATATATATATAGATATATGTATATATATATATATATAATAGGCAGATTATTTGCCTACCTATTTAGGGGCTGGAAAATGGATGTGTACATGCACACACACACACACACACACACATGTATATATATATATAAATACATTAACTTAACATATATAGAGACGTATGAAATGCAAACACGAAATGCTAATTGCAAAGTAAATGAAATAAACTGAGTGCATAGTAAAAAGGGTCAGTAGAGGAAAATGAATTGTTACCTGATTAGGCTGCTTAACGGAAAAATACCATATAAATAACCTAAAAGTAGGCAATAATTTTGCGAATGCAATCTTTGCCTAAAGTAATTCTTGCATTAACATCTTTTCATAGCAAATCTAAACGTAGTCTCGATTGTAGTAAATTGAGGTTTCATTTGATTTCTACACCTTGTTTTTATGGTTTCGCTACCAATCCTTTCTAAGCGTTTGCTCGTTGAAAAGGGTTGACATTTCTTTCTCCTATAATTTACTTTCATTTTTATTTTCATCTTTTAATGTCAAAATCTGTAGCTGTACACGATTTGATAGCAATTTATTTTGCTTTAATGGATTACAATAAAAGTTGAACCCCTTTGTAAGCTATACTGTTGTTTTTTTTTTTTTGTTGTTGGTTGTTCTTGTCCTTGTTGCCGGCAAATTTGTCATTTTAATGCTTGAGTGCTTTTTAACGCTATTTAAATTCTTCGTGTTGTGTATTACACATACACATATATATACAATCATGAAAAAGGTAAAAAGAAAAAAAAAGCAAGCTTTTCAAAGGGTTCAGCAACAACTTAATATTTAAGACTTCCTTCTACTATTTTTATGCTAAGAGTTTAAGAATACGAACAAGTGCTTATAGGGTTTTCTAAATTGTTTTGTCATGTTAGTTAATTTGTTAACAAGCAAAGTTTTTTGTGCTATTTCAAGGAAATGAAAGTAATTTTTGAAGTAAAATAATGAAAGTAACAACAAAAGTGAAGCGTTTTAAGCTTAAAGAGATTTTAATGACAATTAAAAGTTTTTGCTTGATTTTTCCAAAAGAATGAAAGGATTACTGTTAGGGTTGGGGGGCGGGGGGCATGTGCTTGTGTTGCCTAGAAACATCTATCAGGAAATTAGTACATACGTTCGCAACAATGACTTTCATTTACAAATATCGACTTCTTATTTGTTCACCTGATTGACCGTGTGTTTGTTTGTGTTAAAATTCCGTTCATCTGTCCTCCCACGCGCCCATAAGACTACTCATCTATTTTTCTATCTTTCAGGTCAGTTGTTTGCCTGTTCGTATGTCTGCTTGTCGCCGCGTTTGTTTGTTTGTTGTATATCTACGTGTCCCCTCGCCATGACTATTCACATGTCTTTCTGTCTAAATCCGCCCCGCTATCTTTGTTTACTGCTGCTTGCTTCTCTAAAGTGTCTCTCTATTTGTCGACATGTCTACATTTCCTGGCTTAACTAAGTTAACCGTTAAACCGTGAACCGTTAAATTCTTTCTAAAATATCAAGATTAGCTTAGTTTTGAAGGTCTTTAGATTTTGAATGTCTCTGATCTCTCATGAGACTGAATTTGCAGAAGTCCTGAAGAGTAATTAAGAATCCAACATTTTTAAAGAGGAACAACTTTTGTAAAACTCCCACTTCGAAAAAATTTCAAGTTCTGCGAAACTCCAACTTCCAAACAGATCCAAATTCTAAAGAGCTTTGATTTTTGAAAATGTTCTACAGAAAGTCCGACGTATGGAGACCTTCAATTTTCTAAAAACACCGACATTTGTAAAGCTCCTCATTTCCGCTTCCAACCTTTAGAGGACTTCTCCGCCTTACGAAGACAATTTTCTTTTAAAGAGCACCTGTTATCGAAAAACTTGATAATTCCAATTGAGGCCGATTTCTAAAAGCCCCGGCATTTTCGATTATAATGACTTTTAAAAATTTCCAACATTTACATGTTCCTAACTTTGAAAAGTCTCTGAGTTGTAAAGAGCTCTATGGTCTTTGTAAAGCCTTCTCTTCTGCACAATTCCCCAAAATTCTGCGCAAAACCCGAAATTTATAGTTTTTGCCTCTTGTTTCTTCTTTAGAAATTCCTACTTTAACCTAACATCTCCCTGTGCAGAAATGAGTCGTATGTTAATCCATTAAGCTAGACCGCTATAATTATTTTATTTGAAGCGAAAAAACAGGCAATAAATTTTCCGACCACAATTAATTTGAAAATGTGGTTTAAAAACGTACCCAGATTGAACTGATTATCAATTTGCACCTTATTACAGTGACCGCAAAGACCAACACGACAACCAGGATCCAAATATTTTCATTGATTGACAGATAGAGTGAAGTTGAATTAAACCAGTGCGATATCAGCCAGACATCGATATATTTGTATTCATTTGGTATCCGTGACAAGTGTATATTTTCATTTGGTCATTTGCATTTGTGTTCCTACTTCCTTTTATGACCATTTAAATTGGTAATGTATTGTTGTTGTTGTTGTTGTTGTTGTTGTTGTTGTTGTTTTTATTTTAGCCTTTCATTACACATTTTTATATAAACAGCAACCTTGACCATTATATACACATAAGTATATATGCATACATATGTACTTATATGACGCTAGAGGGTATTGAAATTGTGTCTGGTCTCTGGATTTCTCTTTCCCTACTACTGTCGTTAGCATGCCGGCTGTTATATATTGGCGGTAGCGAGTGCTTGGTGGTGAAACAAACCACAATTGACAAGTAGAATTGATTTTTAGACTATATAAATGCATGAGTGAATAAATTAACTTTAACGTATGTAAAATGATTCAAATGGAATTTTTATAGGCAAAGATACTACAGGTGTAAAAAATGTCATTGTAAAATGGCTTGTTAAAAATAAATTAAAAGTAATTCTGAAAATAAATTGAATTTTATCTATATAATAAATTGATGCTTCACGATTTATTGAAAAATATTATCACCAGCGATTTTAACTGAGAGGTAAAGGCTCGCATGCGAAAATCCTTAGTAAAATACGATAAAAACAATTATTTTTTGTATGCCTTGTATAACTTGCAAATTACTAATAACAAGTAAGAAAGTTATATTCGGCGGAGGCCGACTTTCGCATACCCACCGCAATGTTTTTCGTGTTCCACTCTCCAAGTTCGTTTGTTTGATACTCTATGATATGCTAGTATTATCAAGAAGAGAGTGATCGCGGTGTCCACCATAATCATTTTAAGATTAATCCATTTTTAGGCAGATAAAATATCTTCATTTGAGGACTGTACAAAAAACTCTTAAACATTCTTTCATTGTTTGCCTTATGCTTATTTAAGCATAAAACCACAAAAAAGTGGAAAAAAATCAAATTTAATTACTCATAACTTTGTGTGGGACTGGCCGATTCCATTGATGATTCCATTTTTAGACCTAGAGAGTAGAATATTTCGAAAAGTAAATGTGGAAAATTTCAGCCTTCCAACTTATATAATTTCCGCGTAAAGAGCAAAAATCCAAAAATTTTTGTTAAAAAAACGAAGTTGCGTTCAGTTTATGCTCCACTAGGGGCTTCTGCTCTGACCAATTTGACCCATTTTCAATTCTAACCTGCTTGCAAAAACTTCCACAACAATGTTTCTACCAAATTTTTGCGACCAGGAGACTGCCAGCAACAAACACCAGACAGATACACAGACACTTTGCTCTGATCAAAAATATATATACTTTATAGGGCTTCTTCTTCTGAAGCTTCCTTTTAGATGTTATATACATTATGGAAAAAAATGAAATGAGTATACCCCCCTCGTATAGAAATATTTTAAAAATATTTTTTTTCTTTTCGTTTTCTTTTCGTTCGGATTTTTTCAGTTTCGTAAGGCGACCGCGAAATTTGATCTATGGATACCAAGTTCTAAAAGCAATTTGTGTATATTTGAAAATTCGAACAATTTTTACAACAACTGCGGCTAGAGGCACACGATGTGAATACAGATAATGAGTTTCGTTAAACGATTAGACGTTTTTTTTGAGTAAAACCACAGACACATCACAAGTCATAGGCATTTCTTTTCTAAAAATTCTAAAAAAATTAGTTTGCACGTTACCTCTTCCAACATTCAGACTCAGGCAAAAAACTACTGCGTTCTAGTCGGCCACTTGATGGTGTGTTTAAAAAATTTGGACAGATCTTACGACGGCACACGTGGAATCAAACATTGATCAAAATGGTTTTTGAACTATTTGCATAAGACTATATATCAAAAGAAGCTCGATATTTGGGAATTAAAATGACTGAATGAAAAATTTAGTGGATGAAGTTTCCCTCTGCGAATCGCTTCCAAAATCAAATGAAATGAAATCCAGACATTTTTAAATTAATTAGATAATTTAAATACATTAATAATGGACGCGGTTCACTTAGGCCAATAATGTGCAGAAAAGATTATGTTGCAATATGGATGAGAACCTGAAGAGGTAGCACAAAAATCCTTAAGGTAGCGCTTTGTGTTTGGTGTGTTGGAAATGAAATGGCGGATCCTCATCTGTTCCAAGCTTAGCAGATTAATGAGTACAATCTTGAAAAAGTGGTCCGATTGGAACGATGTTCAACGACGTTTTTTCCTTGGGTGTGTTTCATCAAAATATATAAAAAATATTGCGGCCTGTCGGTTGATCGTAAAAATACATGCGGCGAACGGACAGACGGCAAGCTTAGATCGATTCGGGAAATGATTCCGAATTGATTGGTATAATAAAAGGTGGACGTATGTAACACATTTTAGATGTTACATACAAAGTCACTATAATCTGTTCTAAAAGTGATGTAGGACATAATGACAAACGGTTATCACTCAATTGGTATATTTGATCTGCTAAGGTTTATTGAAAATTTTTAGAAATTGTACTTGAATTTTCATGAAAGTTGCTCCCTTACCCAATAATTGCAGACGGACGGACTGCCAAGTTTACTACACATGTTCATTCAGGTGTGTTCATAAAGTTATTTAAAAGTTGTTGTTCTTTTGCATCTTCGATGATTTTCTTACATACGACACTGAAGGGTGGGATATATTCATTTCGCCAAAACCTTTGCAACACTCGGAAGGAAACATCAGAGACCCCTCAAAGCATGTATGTCTGATTAGTATCAAATTCTAAATCGATCTAGACATGTCCACCCGTGCACGTGTTCATCTGCTTAATGTTTGCGACAAACATCTTCTTGGCCTCAAAAATTAAAATCTTGGCTTCAAATTTTGCAGAAATATTGGAAAATCTTGGTATTGAAAATAAATCAAATCGTTTAAAGGGCATCGTACAACATGAAGTTGCACAGACTCTCAATCTCAACCTCATTACTTAGAAATTAAAACAGACATAATGACAACATTCTCCGGCCTTATGCTTCAGGTATATAATGGAAAGTAAATATTGCACGAACTGTACAAAAATGGTAATAAATCGGGCATGGCGAACGATTGACATATAAATTATAAACTATGAAAATGAAATATTTTGAGTTTCATTTTTTAAAAGTTCGGTTGTATATGTATATGAAAGTTTCGACCTGAGCCAAATAAAATTTTCTGACTTGTTTACTTTTTTTATACTTTTATTTTCCACAACATTTCTATTCATTTTGTTTTCGTAACGAAACGTACTAGTAATCCATAAATAATGAATAGAATACGCGGCGGACAAGACGGGAAAGAAATTCATCTAAAATGTATGAACCGAATGAGTATCAAAGAACAACAGTTGTGCACTGCTATCAAAGTTGTATGACAACAATGTTGTTGTGAGGGTTGTTTGCCAAACAATAGAGTGAAAATAAATTCTCTATGTTTTCTTTATGGAATATGGGAGTGGAAAGAAGTTATAAAAACTCTCTCTCTCTCTCATACAATCGTCAACAATAACAACCAGTTTGTCAATAACAACAAACAAGACAAGGGAGCGTATTTAACAAAATGGTGACTTATATGTTAGTAAATTTTCATATCATACGCGTAGATAAAATAAATGCAAAGTTTGGCAAAAACAAAAAAGAAATTCGATAGCAATGTCAAAGGAAGTAACATAAACCAAGCGTGTAAGCCATGAATTCTAGTTTGTGTAAAATTTAATGTAATAAAAGAATCTCTATGGAATCACATGTGGCGTTGGGTTAATGTTTCTGTAGATGTTTATCGTTGTACATTTCCCTAACAATATAACGTCAGAAAAGCTTAGTTGTAACCTTGAGCGCTCTACTCAAACGTTTTCCTCACTTTCTAAATTTGTCTTAAGTAACAGGCGAGGAGAATAGGTTCGTTCCCGTTGGAATTCTTAATTTGAAGTAATCTATTTGCGAAGTTTTAATAGAAAAAAATTCTAGCCTTTCACCCACATCTCTCCATGTAAATTTTATTTCCACTTAAAGACCATTCAACTTTGGCAAGTAAAGACCATGTACATCCCGTCATTAAATACCCGCTGGTAAATATCCTACGCTATCCTACATGGACAAAGGAATAAATGCACAGAAAAAGGGGACTGGGACGGACGTTCTGGCCAAAAGGATGGGTGTGTAGATTGACTGGATACGCAGACAATACGCAAATGCGATACGACGATGAAGTCATACGATTAAGTGCTCTTAAGTTGCGCTTAAGTTAATCTCTTAAGTGCGGGGAAAATTGATGTGCAAATATGTTCTTCTCTACGCTGCAGGGCAAATTAAACTTGTGCACCATATAGCCACAAAGTAATATATAGAGGTATATTCCGGGCTTTCCATCTGGCGGCACCGAACTTTGTTTTGTCCAATAAATCGTCAACGTGACTGTACGTTAGGCCCTTTTGAGGCAAACCCACTATATATATGTGCCCTTGAAATACATTATTTACGAGTCGCAAAGACATTTGACCCAAGAACACAACTTGCAAAATGTAACTTTTCAGCAAAATTAGAAATCAGAAAGAGATAATTATTCCCAACCTCTTTATATCTGCTAAAAATTCTAGCACTTTGCCTAAAAGGGCCATCAAGATAAGCTTAGCTTGGAACTCGTTCAAATGAAGTGCTTAATGAACATGTTTTTCCAAGGTTATATGCAAAACATGGATGACAAGGAAAGTAAAAAAACAGAAACTAGAATAAGTATTGTGGTTGAACCTTAAAAAAAGGCCATGAAACGCACACAATTTCTTCCTTATTCCCATAGCAGAGGCAGCAGTAATCAGTGTTAACGGTGGTAAACGAAACTTTTCCAAATACTCGTATAATTGAATTCTTCTACGACTATCAGTACTATACGTGGGATTTTGTTTCCGATAGATTCGTCATTACCTTTTCATAAAGTTCACAGTCGCTGGCAAGAGCTAAAGTGTTCGTTTCATTACACAATCACGCAATTAAATCATTTTAATTATTAAACGAATAGAGAGAAAACTTAAAGCTAAAGGGAAATTGAAATCATTCAAACCAATCTGTAACGAAACTAATCTTAAGATTTTAATAAAAAAATAAAGTTTTGTGCCAAGTGTCAGAAGCTTTTTCGATTCTTTCATTAAATTGCAGTAATCGTCGCATAACGCTTAAGAACTTCAAACAGATTCTCTTAGCAGCTCTTATTACACGATTTGCATTAACACGCTGACTGATTGCAGGTGCATTGGCATACGTTAATGCTACTGTTTGTGTTAATAAAACATAATTAACTTTATCAATGGCCGGTCCAAGTAAACACGCATGTAAACACCTATACAAGCGCATAAAATTTCGCACATGCCTCCGTACACAGGAATGTACACGAAATTTTAATGTAAGAGTGCTGGCATGCACACAAAAATACACGAACACACACACACACACACACACACACACACACAAACCCACACTCTGAAACACATACATATATAGCTTTCTCAACTTGCAGTATACGCCATATTGAAGTTTTCTAAAGCAGTTTTACGATCATTTACCGCCGGACTTGGTGTGAAATAGCCAACAACATAGCGAAGAGACGTTTGCACAGAACGTATGCATGCGTGCATGCATGCATGCATACAATATACACGTAGACACGCTGTGGCATAGATAGCAGTGGGAGTTTAATTGTGATAATGATTTTAATGGTGAATTATAGGGGAGGACAAAATTTCCACAAACATAAACACTGCGTTATAATGCTTTACCTCACTTTCATCATTTCATCATTTCGAGTTAATCAGTATAAATGTGTCTGTGTGTTATACATCAATTTCTTCTTTAAAACCCTTTTTCGATTATACTTCACTTTACTATTTGTAAGTACTTGAGTGTGTACAGCCATTAATTAGCAACCTTGTTAATTACCTTGGATTTATGGGGAGCTCTTCATACATCCATACATCCATACATCCATACATCCATACATCCATACATCCATACATCCATACATCCATACATCCATACATCCATACATCCATACATCCATACATTTATATATATATATATATGTGCGCTGTTATATTTAACTGCACTATACCCGGTACGTACATAAATTAGTTTTCAAATTTGAATGGAGAACTTTAACTGCACTTTAGCTTGGTGGCAATGGTTGGTGGCAACGGTAGCAATGATGATGACGAGTATGATGCCGGTGGTGTGATGGTGGTTATCGTTATGATGTGTGTTATAATCACAGCCATTTTCCTTTGTATGTGCCTTTGTACTTATGTATGTATGTATGTATGGATATGTGTGCGTAGTTCCTTCTTTTTTTTACTTTGATAATATTTTCTTATTTGACGCATGCGCACTGATTTTTACGCCTTAATGGCGTTAAAACGATAAATTACGTTTTATTGTGTTTTTAAGGTGTTAAGTGCTTATGTGATGTGTCCCCAAATTAGCAAAAACGAGAAAAGGTAAAATCCTTTGTTCTGCATTTCAGTTATTTTACTGTTTATGCGTTGCTCTGATACCATCATCATTATGATGATATCGGGATTTCGTGATGAGACTGTTTACACACGTATTATGTTAGCTGAACAATAGACGCGAGTTTATATATGAATTTGTACGGTTGGGATTGTTGTTGGCATCGTTGTTGTCTTACGATAATTACTTCTTTCGCTGTTGATTAACGCAAGTAACGTTTAATAAATAAATAATTGTCGCTAAAGCTGGAACCCAATCAAGTTGACCAAGTACTTTAATTATGTACACGCTGCTAACGGCGTTTCAATTAAAACGTGCTTCAAGTTGATTCGAAGCACTTGGGGGAAAAATGCCTCCTATAAAGCCACTCTACTTTTAAAAACAAACCAGTTGCAAAATTCTTGAGATTAGCGCCTCGAATTCTAATGGGGTCTTGCTTTTGTAGAATAAAGAAAAAAAGATC
The DNA here is from genome assembly GCA_000688735.1 of Glossina austeni. Lineage (NCBI taxonomy): Eukaryota > Metazoa > Arthropoda > Insecta > Diptera > Glossinidae > Glossina > Glossina austeni. The sequence continues at coordinate 656,894 of KK502500.1, read as the reverse complement.
TAGAGACTTTCTTTGTTAACATTTTTTTGGTGTTACTCTCTTGCCGCTCAAACTTGTATTGATTTTAAGGTAATTAAATAAAATACGTACGACGTCCGTCCGTGCTAAAGGGTATATCAATCAAGTAACGTCAATAATAAATAAACCTATGCGCTTGACTAGATCTAATGTGATCAAATTATTTTTGGCACATGCATGTATCTGTATATGCACGCTACACTTTCTTCTCTATGGTCAGTCAGTGCCGAAGCAAATGTGAAATGTGTGCGATGGTTGAATAGAATGGCTTAATACAACGAACGTAGCTAATGTAGGCGAAGTGCGATAAGCAATTATTTCCTAAAAGAAGGTTCTTTGCTACGAGAAGTTCTCCTAAGCGATACAGAGCAAAGTGGATTAATTACGAAATTGAATCATAGCAAAGCGTATTAATAAAGAAAAGTAAAATAATATAAATGAGTTTCAGCGCTCCAAGTGGGAAAAGTTTGCATTCAGCTCGTCAGCTTTCCCGTACGCGGAGTTTATCTTACTCGTTTTTATAGCAAACATTCCAAGTAAACGTCTTTATCGCACAGAAAAATTCGCTCACAAATACATGGCTTTGAGTAAATTCTTATCAAATTTTCATTCCTCGTTAAACTACATAACAGCTTTCAACCTATGATGAATTTGGAGATATATTCAACTTGGATCTACTTTGGACGAACGCCACCTATAGATGCGAAATTCATCTATTCGAACGATGGCTGACTGGGAAGTGAAATGTATACATATCAGGGAATACATACTGAAGCCCTCTTTGTCCCGAAAAATTCAAAAAACGTAGGGGAGGTAGGACACGTGGAATTTAATTTTAAAATTTTTGATAGTAACTATACACCTACACCGCTTGTGTGGCAAAAAAGTGTGGTAAGTTAGTGTGGATGTGTGCGATAGGGAAGATTAGGACCCCTCTTTCATTATACCGATCGATTCAGAAAGTGATTTTCAAGCATGTCTGCCCGTCTGATTCTCTTATTTTCTTGTGTTCAACCCAAAGACCTCAATTTTTGAGACGTGTTTCACCTCAAGCATGAGCGCTATTAAAAATGTTTTGAAACGTCACACCAACAATTGTAGATTATTGGAGGGTGTTTAATAAGATATTTTCAGTCGTTTTTCTTCTAAACTATTATATATAATAAAAGATACAAAAGAAATAACAAATGCAGCTTAGTTTCTTTAATAATCTCATCCCTTCATTATTTTCAAAACTTACATTGAGTACGTGCAACTTATAAAAAGTTCTTAATCACGTGTGTGTGTGTGTGTGTGTCTCTTAAATAAGTAGAGATTGATTTGACTATGCGAAAGCATATATTTTTTTATAACATGGAATAACCAACCATTGGCACCAAAATACTACAATTGATTATGCTATTGTTTATTGTACTTTAATATATTTATTATGCTGAGAAGAATTTAAAAGGAATATTATTCTTAAAAAAGCCGCTATTCATGTCAACGAGTGCACACGTGAACACAAACGTCTAATGTTTTCCTGTTTGAAAAGTACGTTTGTGTGGTAAAGCTACTAACGAAAAGCTACTAAGTTCAAGAACAACAACATTGCCCAATCGATAGTCGATTCTGTCATTACGTCCAAGTAAGACGAAACCGTTTAAAAGGAGCTAAATGTAAAAGCGAATCTGAAAGCCCTTGTATCGATGATCGATGAGATGAGATGGGATGAGGTCTTTTGCCGAAAACTATTCCTTATGGCAGCTGACATCTTCAACTCGTGCGGATCGGTTGTGTTTAGAAAAGTGTTTAGAGCAAATTTATTTATTTCAAGGTATTGTTTAAAAAGAAAAGAACTGTTTGCCTATGTTAACAATTGAAACCATAAATATGCATGAGGCCGAAAAACACCATAAGTGTTCTAATAATGCTTTCTGTCATATTCTGCATAGCAAAAGCCATTGCTATCGCACGATTAAAAAATTTGCGAACAACTTCACCCAAAATAGTACACCTAAAAATCTATTAACCCCTACACACAACAACAATGCATTTTATTTTATAGGACTTGATGTAATAAGAAAAAGAGAGAAAATTAACTAAAGTTGGAAGTGGATTGTGCAAGTTGTTGTGTGCAAGAAATTTTGCTAATTTGCCCAAATATTTTACTAAAATCAGACGGCGGGTGTTCTTTTAATTTCGGTTCGGCTCGGTTCATGGTAAATAATTTATCTTCAACAATAATTTTTATTGCGACTTCTGCAACATTTTTTCCATCAAATATATGAGTAAATTAGAATAAAAAAAAAATTGGGGAATCTTATTATACAGATATGTGCTTGCTTGTTATAAAGATTGAATGAGAGCGAGAATAGTTTAAGTTTAGTTTAGTTAGTCGAGTATTATGAGATGTGAAGCTGAAAGGGAAGAGTGAACTTTAAAGAGAACAGCAAATGGCGAATTTTGTGTAATAAATGCGTCTAAACGTTTGGCTTTAATACAAGGTTAAATGAATCGATGGTTACTTGAACAACCAGGCCCAGGTGATACCTAATTCGGCCATCGATCCATAAAGGAACTTTTCTTTAGGGATTTTTTCAATTCGATTGATTAATGGTATGCACGAGTTTGACTCGCTTGGTATAGTGTGTTTCCGATCGGTTATTGCAAAATATAAAAATCGATTAAACTCCAATCGTTTTTAGACGATATAGAATATTTTGAAATAATAAATAAAAATGGGTTTAGCTCAGAAGTCAAAGTATTTAAAAAAAGTTTAATTCAAATGTCGAAAAACCGATGATGAGTAACGAAGAGCTTGGATCACCTGCCAAACTATACAGCAATCAACTGCGCTATCGTTGTGTTCCCAAACTATATTGCGGACTTGTTCGGCTAATCCTTAACATTATTGCTTTTCATAGGAAGGTAAACACTCTCAGTTATGTAATTCTTTTCTACGTAAATTTTAACGCAATCTTGTAATCATCGGTCCGATGAATACGAATTTATAAAAAATTCATTTTCAAAATTCAATCATAACTTTTCATTATATGCGTATCCATGTATGTGTGTGCACGTTCACCCAAACTCTCTCTCTCTCTCTCTCTCTCTCTCTCTCTCTCTCTCTCTCTCTTTCTGTGCTCTTTCTGTGCTTTTAAAAACTAAATGAAAGCTTAAAAATGGATACGAAATTGTTGTTGAATTTGTTTTCTTTTTTAGAGGGAACAACAAACAAATCGTATAGAAGAAAATAAATCAAAAGAAAACATATATGAGGATAGATATTGAGTTCGATCACAATCTGTTATACAAACTGGTTTTATGCCGTATGAAAGCATACAACAACACTTGCATATATACATCTTGTCTCTCACCTGCACAATTTTATACATGGAAATTCACTCATTCATATGGCCACCAAGCAATAGAAAAAAAAAAAAATGTAAGCAAATCTTTATTTGGGAATGATAACAAAACCACTTGTCATCTCTATTTGAAGTTCGCCCCATTTTCCTGTCACCTATCTTCCACTGAACATGCAAAACAGTAACAGAAACGGATACATGACCAAAGCATAGGAAACGTATACAGATGCAAACGTTCAAATACTTCTCAGGCCCAGACTGGGAGTGAAAGGCTTTTCACCATCGTGTTAAACACTTTTTGTACTATTTTCTCCTCATTCATAATCATCGTCATCATCATCGTCATCATCAAGTGTGATGATGGTGATATACGCTGGTAGAGGCGTGCAGTTGTTTGCTAGAAATTTTGATTTGAATTTTGTTTTTCTTATATATTTAATGTTATTGTGTAGTTGTGTGTAGTGATTTTTTATTCTATTTACTGTAAAATCCAAAATGGAATTTACAAATTCAGTATTTTTCTCTATCATTCACAAAACAAAATACATACAACTATGTATGCATTTATGGGCGTAACGTGCATATATATACAGTTGTATATATATATACAGAATTGTTGCTTAGAATATTGATGTAGCAATTAAAACGTGTTCAGATTGGTAGCCGTACGTGCACAAGTGTCTGAGGTTTTGAGTTTATTTGTATAAATGATTGATTTGTGAAAAAGTTCCCCCCATCTCCCTTCCACCCCGATCCGACCCCTCTATTCACTTCAATAGCAAGTCGATATAGAAATGCTTTTAAACAAGAGTAGAAAGGATTAAGGTAACCTACACTTCAGACTGCCTTTTACGCTTGCGAATTTCTATTTGGGTTTAATTAAAATTGAAAAAAAAAAAAAACAAAACAAAAAACGAACAGTACATACACACAAACCCTCGTAGTTATATTTCGCAAATTTTTTTATGTAATTGTGAAATTTTCATTTTTAGAAATGTTGTTTGTTCTCTACTTTACACTTACCAGACATATCCTCACTATGCTCATCATCATGCATATCATCATCACGTTCATAATTATTGCTACTACCGCAGCTCCATTGCCGTTCACTGCCATAAGGAAGTGTTTCATTTGTTTTCCCAGTAAATTTATTCGGATCCAATATATTCTCAACTGAAAATGCTAAACGTTTTGCTGACTCTTTGTCACCAGCTGTAGTTGCTGACGAAGTGGGCGAGCCATTCGCACAGTTTGTCGCCGAATCGGGAACAGAACGCGTTAAGTCAACTGGACAAACCTGCAAATAAGAAAAATGCCACAATTTTTTGGAAAAATATTTGTTTATGGTGACAAGTAAATGTATTTGAAAGGAGTCAGCAAAACGACTTACAGTCGCTGAAAGCAAATTCTTATTTTTACTTTCTAGTACCGAGAATATCCTTATGTTTTTTTTTTCTTTGCTTCTGGTTTGGCCAACGCGACCAAGTATCATTTTACCGTGTCCGTCCATCAGTCTGTCCGTTGAAAATGTTGATTTTGCAAAAGTTAAGATGTGAAGATAAAAATTATGTTATTCTAGCAGCGAGACCGCAATATGAGTTCAAAAACAATATGATTGGCTTAAGAAAGCAAATATTGGGACAATCGGAAAAAGAATCTGAGTTTTCATCAAAATTAGGCGACTTACAAGGATAGCGTTAGGTAAGGTAGCTTACTCTAGCACATGGTGTGAACGTCGTACTGCTTCGATCAATTCATGTTTAAAATTATTATTTAGATTATTTAACTGAGACTATAGGTATCAATGATCCATCTAAAGATTGAGTTGCGTCAACTCAAAATTTCTTTTATAAGTCGCCTTTTACTAGAACGCACAAGGCGACTTATTGCAGCTTTTTGTACCAAGGCTATGCTACTTCTTTACTTGCTTTTTTCTCATCTCTAAAAGCTAAGACTCTTTACGTGTAAAATGTCTAGAAATCGTTTATACAGTTTTTCCTGCCATCAGACTGCCCCTCTTCCGTATTACTCCGAGTAGTTGAGATGTTGCAACTTGAACCCTCTATGTCCAACTTGAAGTAGAAGAGCAACTTAGCTGCTGTACTACGTGTAAATGACAGAAATGGAGCAACTATTGATTACCTTAAGAAACTGAATTAAACGTAAGTAACAAGAAACGTAAAGGAATAAGGAATAATACATTTATCGTTTTTTATCTTAAAAAAATTTGTGAAAACCTTGGGCGATAGGGTCTTCAAATTCAGCTCTATATCTCTTGAAATTCGACTCCTGAGTTCATTCGCAATTTGGCGAAAAATAAGTTACGTGGCTTTGTTAAGCTTTGTTAAGAATGTTATAGTCTTGCAGCTTCCGTAAGAAAAATATAAACCTAAATGCTTGATTGGTTTAATTAGTTTGCTGCCAAGCATCTATACTCAGTATTAACTATAAATTCGTGAGACCTTGTTATTAATATTAACTCCGAATAAATTCGGCATTAACTACTCCTTTTTATTCTGAGAAGTTCGGAATGGAAATTTTTAGAATATTTTGCTTTTCTAGTTGACGGAAACGGGTATATTGGTAGGCAGATTGACAGTGAAGGACAGATAGGTAGATAGACAGAACAGATGGATAGGTAGATAGGACAGATAGACAGATTGAGCAGAGAAGTACAGATGAGCACACAGAAAGAGAGAGATAGAGAGGGAAAGAGAGAATGGGCAGAGAAAAAGACACCAAACGCGGTCAACATTTTGGAGATTTTGGAAGCAATTCATTCCTATGAGTAATTGAAAAACCATCAAGACATTGATGTGTTGGTATTGGCACTTATTAATATTAGACTCAGTATTTAATGTTATGCTCAAAATTTACTGATATGTTGTACTCAAACTTACTGATTAGCAATGCTGTTGCGTGTTGTGCAACAGTAAAATATGTTCACTTATCTTCCTAACTCTTATCCACGATTAAAAAATAATGTTTTAGTAACAAAATACTGTACGCGAAATACTATCAACAACTGTAGCAAACACGAACAGTAACATCAAACTTTAACCTAAAAATTCAGGGCAAAGATGTATCTATACGATCAACACATTCCCACACGTAATGCAAGCTTCGGTGATATCTATAAGCTGAGTCAAAAAAATCCGGTCCGGCAGGGATTCTTTAGCTAAGTTCCTTAACAGCTCGAAGACAGAAAGCTTGGCAAAAAACATCGGCAATTCAAACATAACTCTGTCGATAACATAGAGAAAACCCACGGAAAAGGGCCTTAAATACACTTACACACCTATCAACTCGAAAGCAGTTCTGTCGACAACATAGAGAAAACCCATAGAAAAGGGCCTTAAGCACACTTACACACTTATATTACCGAAAGGGTTAACTAAGTCTCATAATTTCACATTTTTTATTATCTATCGAAGATTTTTCCCTTCGCGTGGAGAAGTCTTAATTTCGCTATTTATTTCGTTCATATTAATTCAAGTGAAGTCATGAAATTTCGAATTGAAAATAAAGTCTCATCTTTTAAGTTAAGTATGAAAACTTAGTCGTTTCTTACTTACCGTTGGAGTGCCTTGCGATTCATCGTGACTATCCTCATCATTGCCATCCACATTTAATTCTTCACTGGTATCACTTCGTGCATAATTAGCGGCAGCTATTTGACGAGAAGTGGCTGCTGCTGCTGCTGCCGCTGCCGCCAACCCACCCAACTGTATTCGAAAGCCGTAATCGCTTAAATCAGGACGCACCGATGAAGTGGTTAAAGCAACAGCTGACGAGCGTGCTACTGCCGCTTGGGCTTGAGCAACCAGCTTGAATTTTTCCAAATTCATATCAGGTTGTTGGTGATGATGTTGGTGCGGATGTTGTTGTTGAGATTGATGATGGAGTTGCGTGGAGGGTAGAGATGTAATTGATGATGAAGTCGATGATGAAGGGCTTAAAGTGTAATGGGAACCTGTGGTATTCGCCGCCTGAGTTTGTGCGGAAGATGGCAATGCGGCACTGGCAAGGGCCTGTGAGTTTAACAATAATGCCGAGGGTTGTAATGTATTTGTTGTTGACAATTGCTGCTGTAAAACCAAAGGATTAGTCTGACTTAGTGTTAATTGCTGCAGCTGTTGTTGCTGTTGTTGTTGTTGCTGTTGTTGTTGTTGTTGTTGTTGTTGTGGATGCGATGATTGTTCGGAATGTTGTTGTTGATGCTGGGGATTAGTTGCGGACATTTGTGTTAAGATGGGTGAAGAAGGCGGCGAAAGTGGTGATGTAGTCGGTGATGGATGTGTTATTGTGGCGGAATTATTAACTGTTGACGGCTGTTGTGACATCGTATTACTGCTTGTTGTGGGTAAAGATCCTCTTATATGGAATGCAGCCGCCGGTAAATGTTGATGAAATGCCGCTACATGCTGATGAGCATGATGCTGAGCAGCTGCAGCGGCTAAGAATTGAGGGTTTTGTAACAGATGTGGATGTTGCTGCAACAGAACAGCATGCGGATGTTGTAACGGTTCCGGCCGAGCCAAAGGTCGTGCTGTAGTCAATTCCAATAATTTGCGTGATTGAGGAAATATTTGAGAGTTTATTGGCGGGGTTTGTGATCTCCGACATAAGCTGCTGTTGCCGTTAAGATTTGATTCCGTTTCAGAATCTTCCGTCGCAGGACTAAGACGTTGAGCGTCCGTTAATTGCTTAAGCCTTTCCATAGAATATCGAAAGCTATCCTCGTTAGTTTTAACAGACACACTGGCACTATTTAGAGCTGTATTGTGATTACTGTTGATGTTGGGCGTTTGTTGGGTTATGATAAATTTAGGAATTTTCGTTGTCGGCGAATTTATGCTCACTTGTGTGGCGGCATTGTCTGACGTTGCAGATTTAGACACTTCTGGGGAAGTGTTTGATTTTGGCGAGTCGGGATTCGAATTTGGACTCATTTGGCCGTCGGCTAATGTTGGCGTGCCATTAGCACTTTTTGTAGGTGACTGTAACATCACCATCTTTCGAATAGTTATTGAAACACTTTTAATTAATTATTTTTATATTTAAATTTTTTTTTTCTTTTTTTTTACAATTTCCTATACAATTTCGTATATTTAATTAAGTAATTTTTTAAAATAAAATTTTTATCTTTACACTCTTACGCGCGTAATTCTCATTGAGTTTTATTTATTTGCTTATTTATTTATTTATTAATTTGTTTTTTTTTTCTTTTCTTTTTAGCTAATTTTCAAAACATTGCGCTAATAAATGTTTGAAGAGTCTTTCTGAACGATAGAAGAACGCTCGTTTAATCTTAGCCAAAGTACTTGTCACTTTGAAGTCAAACAATTGACTGTTGGTGATTTCACATCCGCTTGGCTTTGTTGCCGCTTAATCCTACATCTGTTTTTCAATACAATTTTGTATAGTTTCCCGTATATGAGCAGCGCAAAGGGTGAGTGAGTAAAAAAATTTATTTTCCCCATTAAACACTGCCAGCTATAGACAAATTCGAAAAAATGTGATTGTGTTTCTTCGTAAAAGCAATGGGAAAGCAAGCAATCCTCTGCTCAGCATCCCTGCATCCAACTTTTCACTCAATTTTATTCAGGGGTTATTTTTAACTTAATCAAATTTTTGATGAGAGAAAATCTCCGCCCCCTTTATTTTCATATTTACTCTCATAATATTTACGCATAGCTCCGCCTATTGCATAATGATATGGCATCAGATTTTTCACTCTACAAATTTTCTTAGAAACATTTCTTTTAATTTTCTTATTTCTTTTTTATTTTTGTTTTTGTTTTTTTTTTTCAATTTTTTTCTACTGGTACTGTTTTATAACAGTTTTTGTTTGTTTTTGTGGTTATTTTAAACCGCCATTAAATCCTTATCACTCCATTTCTCTCCGACTACGTTTTTGTAAACTATGCAGAACCCCTTGGTTTGCTTGTTCTCTCAACAGTTGTTTATAGTTTTGGTTGTAGTTGTAGTTGAGTTGGTGTCTAGTAACTAGTCTTTCCTATTTAAAATTATGTACATACGCATATGAATATATATATATACATATATATGTGTCTATATGTGTTTGTGTGTGCAATATTACTTACATTTCGCTTAAAAGGATCACTATCACAATCTAATGATTTAATTTGTTTTTCCCCCTCGTTTAGCAAATGTAATGATGTGTTCCAAAGGCGTCTGCATCTACATACTACACACACACACATACACACACACACACACACACACGCACACACACATGCATGCATATATATGTATATATATATATGTATATATATATATATATATATATATACAATATTTTCTGTATATATTGTATTATATAGCCATTGTTTTATAAGAAGAAGAAAAGGAAAAGATTTTTGTTTTTCTTTTTGTTCTTGCGCTCTCTGCCAGCCATTTACCACCATTCCTGCTGCCCCGAGATGTAAGTAATTGTCAAATTATTTAGCGCAAAATTTGTTTGTTTATACGCTTGGTTGGCTAGAAAATGAATCTTTGCTTAGTTTCTATTTAAGCTTTTTTTTTTTGCTTTTCATTTTTCATTTTTTTATTTATTTATTTATTTATTTTTTGCTTTCATTTTCTTTCACACAATACAGTAGCAATATAATATTCTTATTACTGATATGTATGCAAACAAAACGCTTGTGTGTGCCTCGTTTTCTTAATGGATAGTTTGTTGTTAGTCATGTATGCATGAGTGCTTAGTGTTTTGATGTAAAAGCTGCACGCAGTGTGTTGCTAACTTTTTCTGCTCTTCTTTTATCGTTCTCCTTAAATTTAATCTAGACTACATTGATGTGTGCGAGTGAGTATTGAATATATAAATATATGGACACACACGCATCTACACGTACATTGCTTCTCAGTCTTTCAAACCTAATTAATTATTGTGCAATTTGTACGGTTTGCTCTTAAACTTTTTAGTACTATTGAGTGACTCTATTGCTTTTGCAAACATTAGGCCAAAACCAAGATGATAATTGAAAGTCATTAAAATTTTATGCTTTCCTAATAGTCAACTATGCATGTATGAATGAAAAATTTCTGCATTAACCGCATAGAAGGACATCATCTAAGATGTTTACAGAAATATGATTAATTTAATAATATTTTATGCTTTTGTGTTTTTTCTTCTTAGAGTCATACATATATATATATTTTGATTTTGGTATATACCATTAGTCTCCCTCATTCAAATCTAACATTACTTGACGTGTGTGATTGGAGCGAATGAAGTTTGCGGAAGATTTCTCTATGTCTTTTCTCACTTCGACTTTGTGTCCGATGTGCTTAATAAATTCGTATAAAAAGAGAAAAAACATTAATAGTGAGCCGTGGCTTGCCATTAAATATCCCACACCATCCTACAGTTATGCATATAACGACTTTTCAAAATAAGGCGCTATCTGGGAAGTGACTGAAAAAGTTGGTCCGACCTGAAACATTTTCAACAGCATGCAATCTGGAGCCAAATCACGTCACTGTACCAAAAACCATGGCCGGCGGAATTGACAACACCAAAACAAGACAAACACGGAGACAAGCAAGCTTACATCGACTCAGACAATGATTTTGAAACGATCGGTATAATAAAACATGGGTCTGCCTTAAGCTTTTCCGGGTGCTGCTTACATCCGCACTAACTTCAAGTATCCTTGTACCACAAACAGTGTAGGGTATCAAATGGTGAATATGTATATATATATATACATGCATGCATGCTTTTTTTAAAATTATATTGGACTTCGTAAATTCTATAAATTCTATAAAAATGTTCATTTAATGCCTATATGTCACATGCATGATATGCTATAGCGGTGAAATGTTTTGTTGAAGCCTGTTTTCTCAAGAGAATCGTAAAAAAATACTTTATACGAAGTATTGCGTATCCCTAGCTATATATTTTTTAGCATCTGCATGACAGAATATGAATTCCGCGCTGCAAGCAAACATGGTCTTCTAAGGCTGTTTACAAAAGAAGCTATGTATACATATATTTTTTCGTATTATGTTACAACTAATCAGTCAGGGGACATACCCCTATGCAAGTAATACGGCAACGGTCGGAAAGAAAAAGAAGGCGAAGAAAGAGATAAAGATAGAGAAGTGACCGTAGCCTAGTTGGCGTGTGCCCAATCGACAAGTGTTATGTCTTCACTGATTGATCACTCACTGTAACTAAGCCAAAGGAAGGTCTACCGCATTGATATTTTAACCGAGGAACGCAGACCAGGTAGTCGTGATCCTTACGTACTTATCTACTCAGGTGGACATATTTGATAATATGTAAAAAATCATTTTTTCATAGTATGTCAGTCCGTCCTTAGTTATTTAGTTTTTCTACATTTCTGCGAGAGTATGATTGCTAGCTTGAAAGGGCAAGTGCTCTTTGTCGAAAGAAACAATTTTTGAGTAGCGTCATTAGAATGTAGGCGTCGCTCAGACGCACAATAAGTCATTGGTGGAAATAGAACGCCTACAGCGGGGAGCGACTGTGTGCGCCTAACGGCTCCTCAAGACTGAACCCGAGCGTTATCATGTTGAAAAATCGCCCTACAACCATTTCCTGTTCACATTGCTAAAATTATCGGCTTAATTTCATTAGTTGGTATTGGCAGCTTTCTGCATTGTCGATTTCGCTGGTTCGGAGCAGCGCAGTTGCAATGAACGCCGTAAATGTTCATGTGAAGAATATTTAGTTTACAATCGAATTTCCTAACGGCTCCTCTGAATTGCACCATGACTTTTTACGCTATCGTTTGCATTTTCCAGCTGCGCTTTAGCTATTAAGCGAGAAGCAAAAGTGAAGCCTCCCACGTGTGTCATTCTTTGTGCACGTAGCCCGACCGATTCAAAACTTTTAGAATTAATCAGTATAGTCATGCTATCGCGTTAACTAGACGCAGAAGTCCGCCTATTCAGTCGTTGGACAAATATCCATAGATTAGATAAGCTCGTCTTTTTGAAAAAAGACATCTAGCCACAACTGATCTCTTTGCCGCCACTGCTTTCGAGCCATAATTAGCGTAAATAAATTTTCGCGAAGTGTCCCACCCACGGAACGTTCTTATTTTTCGACAGTTCTGCTAGTACAAGACATGTGACGCGCGGTTGTAAACCTCTTGTAAGAGGAAAACATGATTGCGCAGCAACAGCGCCGCGCTATGTCATCATCATAAAATCGCTATAATATTTTTTAGTTGTCGAACTCTGTCGACTTACTGACAAAGCCTTTCCTCTCTCCTCACTCCTTACTTTTCATAAAATATTCCGTCGTTCGCGTTTGAAGTTTACTGTAATTCCATTAATTTGGAACAAACTCTAATGAAGTCGCGAATGATAAAAATTAGCCTAAATTTCACACTTTGCCCGAGAACGGGCATCGGCATTGACAAATTTGGAAGAATAAACTTGAGTAGACCCAATCAACGAACACACCTCAGTTGCACCCTTTCCAAGTCTTCTTAGAAACTTTTCTAAAGCGAACACAGACTTGACTTAAGCCGTCGGAGATACTGGAAATATAAAGACAAGGGATATAATTTCCAAAAATCCAGTATCTCTGATGCCTGCGTATCTTATGATTATTTAAATATTGAAACGTAAATCGTAATAGCCGTTGTCCATGCATAACTGACTTCACTTAGTGGCTCAGTCAACTTGAACATATAGTAACGATAACGATTTTTCAAATATTGTCGAAAATTGTGCTCGACGTGGCTGAAGCAAAAAGGAAAACGTTTTGTAGTCTATAACATAAAAGTAAAGTAGAATTTTTATAAAGTTACTTAACATAGCTACCAAACCAAGCACCATAGCAACCGAACGCCGTAACACATCGGCGTACATACAGAGGGCATAAAAACAAATGCTTAGAGACCCAATCATACAATCATTTTTAACTAATACTTAATCCATAGATGGAAAAATTATACAATTATGAGTAGACGACATCCGCATACGAATGTCTGACAAATCTATATAACGCTCCATAGACCGTCGCAAGAATATCTCTTTCTCATGCAAGAAGCGCAGGCGTTTTGAGTGCACAACATTTTTATTTTCCTTTCATATTTGTTTGATTTTTCTTTTTTCTTGTTTTCTTTATTTTTGTGGTTGTTGTTGTTGTTGTTGTTGTTGTTGTTGTTTAATTTCTGATATGTTCTACCGTTGCTGCGACTCAATTTGTTGGGAAAGTTGTTTAAGTTGACGGAAATTTATGGTATGAGCATTAAAGCAGAGTAAAGCTCGTTTTTACATAAAAACACATCGCATGAGTACATACATACACATATACCGACATTTATACGAGCAATTTAATATCGCTTCCAATTTGCGGTTTATATGGTTCGCAAAGTGTTGTTTTCTCTGTTTCTTGATTTCCTTTTGTCAGCCGAGCAGCGCCAGGATTGTTCCCCATATAATGATAAACTTTACATACACATACGTACAAAACCTTTGCAGTCGTTAATTTTGAGAGCAGTAGTAACAAGTAAGAAAAACGTGGGTGAGCAATGAAAAAAAGAGAATCTTCTAGCGAACTTCACTGGTCTTGAAAAACAGAAAAAAAAAAGAAGGAAAATGGAGAACAAGTTTTTCATACATTTTTTTAATGCTGCTTGCTGCGTTTTGTATAGCGATAAAAGACTGACAGCAATTCTAGAGTTAGCTAAAGTGGTTTTATTGTGTAAACGGCGTCTACTGCACTTAATGAACTACAACAAAAGTAGAAAAATAGATTTAAAAAAAAAAAAACAATTTTGTATGCATATACGAATATATATACGAATGTTTGCATGCACATATGTGTGCGCGTGTGTATGTGGCAATTTCTCTTTTGAACCTTCCTCTTGGGTTAGGAAAAGTTTCTGTTATCCATTTATTCCGACAATAATAAAAAGAACGATAATGATTATGATGATAATGATGATGATGATGATGACGATGACGATGATTACGATGATCATCCTTGCTAGCGATGAAAACGATTATAATGCACAAAGCTGCTCGACAGCGATTTTTTCTTTTCCTCTTTTCCCTAGTTATGCTTTCTTGTCGCTCATGTCATTCGAGATAATGATACCAAACAATAATAATAATAATAATAATAATAATAATAATAATAATAATAATAATAACAATTATTATTAAAAAATAATAATAATAATAATAATAATAATAATAATAATAATAATAATAATAACAACAATAATAAGGAAAAAAAAAGGTACACTCGTGCAATCATTTAGAGTTTATGGATGTATTGGACGCAATTCTGCGCTTTTCTTTCCTCATTTTTTTTTCTGGTTTTTTTTTTTGCTATTTAAAACTCTCTTAAGTGCTTTTTGCCTCTGCACTTGCATGCGTATATGTGTGGATCTATGTAGATGCAAGCATTTATATATAGAAAAAGCCATGGAGTGTATTTCACTTGCCATCTCCGCTACCCATATATTACTTTTTAATACATATATATATATATATATATATATATATATATATAGAAATATATGTGTTTGAGAGAGATAGCGAGAGAGAGAGTGAGCAAGAGCGAAAAAGAGAAATCCAAGCATGGATATTTGTATATATATGCTTTATGGCAGCATTGTATGTCGCTTTATTTTAACGACATCATCGTTTTCTATAATTAACCACTAAATGGAGAGACATTATTAATGAGCAGCTTGTTATAAGCTTTTTTTTTTCATTTTAATTAGTTTTAAGCGTATTTCTACTTGTTCGCAACATTATTTGTCGCACTCACTTTAATTGGCCTCTATTGATGAATGACTTGTACCCAATTACACTGCACAAAATATAAATGAAGAGCGGAAGAAAAAAAGATTTAATTTTTTCATTATCCCAAAAACTTAGAAAACGAAATGCAAAAGAAAATTTGATTTAATTCCATGAGAAATGCTTACCAGCGAAACAGGTAGGTAGCAAAACAACAATTTCTAAAATTGATACAAAAAATTCCAATCAATTGAATTAAAGTACTTCTGGGTTAACTTATAAAGGTTAAATTCGTACATCAGTGGTTTCCAACCTTTTTGTACCGGCGCCCCCCTTTTTAAAAAAAAAATGAATGCGCCCCCTTTAAAAAACAAAAAAAAAAACCGAAATAATCAGATGCTTCTGTTTACTGAAGTTTGGCGCGAGTAAGCACGAGAATAACCGGGATGTTGCAAGTGCTTATCTTTTGATTCCACGCCCCACCGGTACTCGGCTCCATACGCGAAAGCGAGATATTTCGATTCGAAGAAGAGTACGAATTGAATGTTTTAGCATTTGTACACCAAAAATCCGTGGCGAGGATTGTGGATAACGTATACTGTTGATTCATTTTTTTGACACCTATTTGACTTTTTTGGTTTGTATTTGTAAATGATATTTTGGAAACAGCTACATGCCCCCCTTGCAACAGTATCGCGCCCCCCTGGGGCGCGTACATAGTTACGCAGTTATTGAAAACTACAACTCATTTTTACAGCCCTACATCACTTGTGGTACAAGCTGCGGCTGCATGCAACACCGAGAAGGACTTTTATTATAGTGATCGTTGCAGGATCGTTTCCTGAATCGATTTAAGCTTGGGTGTCCATCTGTTTGTCTCATTTTATTTAGTTTTACAGCCCATGGGGAGAGGGAGGGGGGGGGCTATATTCATGAAATATCTTGGCTGAAAAAGATTTCTCTCAAGTTACAGATTCTTAGGTGTGGACTGCGTGACAATACTTGCAAGGAATTTTTCAAAATGATTTTACGGAATATTTTTGATTTTTTTACTATGCTTGCATTTGAGCTTTCTGTCGAGTTTGATGAAACGCACTGTTCAAAAACTTCATAGTCTAACAAATAACTTTCACTTATACGAGCGCATTAAAATAAATTTATTCTTTAGCACAGTCCCGAATAAGTATAAGTTATATTTTAATTCATTCACTTCTCCTCTGCATTAAGAGATCTCTCTAATGCTTACCCATGACTGCTTTTACTTGATCATCTACCTCATAGCGTAATCGATATCAAGGTGCGAGTACGAAGTCGCAGCTTTTTCAAGATCAACTCGACTTCAGATAAGCTTGACATACTTGCATGCGGGCACAAGCTATCCGTCACCGTATTTATATATGTGTAGAGAGTGTGCCCTGACTGTCGATACTTGAAGAAAATAAGTATTTATGTAAAACATTTGACGTCTTGTAATGGACCTTAGCCAGTAACAAGTGATGATTTTTCTCTTCTCTAAAGCGGTTCTTATCTGTCGAATTTTTATATCTAATTAATGCAGAAGATTGGAATTGTATTCTAATTTAATTGTTTCACTGTCAAAATGATGAACGTATCAAAAAAATTCTGTTGCTTTAAAAAAAGTTGCTTTGTTCTATAACTTTCTTTAACAATTATAACGTAATCACTTTAGCTGCTTTGGCAACCAAGCGTCGACCTTTGTTCACCTGGTGCTCTCTCTTGTTACAATTTATGATCGTATTGGGAAATTCGAATGTATAGGGCGCATAGGTACACGTTGCTGCGTAAAGTTACCCTTTTTATTATTGGTATAGTTTGCATAGACTAACACAAGAAAGACAAGTGAAGCTTTGGCCGAATTTAAGTTTCACACTCACCGTCTGTAAGGGTTTTTCTAAAAATGGAAAAAAAATTTTTCTTTAGTTTAAAATAATGGGCAGGTGCGGTCAATTTTTATGCAATTTTATTTAGGTGTTGCAGGATCACCCACAGGAAATTTTTCCATAGTATCTCGGTAATATCTGCTATAATCTGTGAGGGACATGCAAAAAAACGGAGAGTGCTTCTCCCAGCGTTCAGCATCTTGTAGGCGCGCCCTTCGACCAATTTGGCTCATTCATCGAATATTTAAGAATTCATTATTACTTCAAAAAGCACCGAGTAGTTCCAAAATTTTTGGGTCAGATATTTTTGGAAAGGGAGTACAGTTAATAGTTTAGTCGGACTATTTGAAAGTCCATGCAATGCCAGCTTCTCTAAGAGATTGAGATTGAAAAAGTGTCAAATTATTACAATGAACTACGCTAAAGTGAAGTTCAATTGTCTATTATTTAAAATGTCCTTGACTCTGTGCGAAGGCCACAATAAACAGTACATAAACGCTAATAAGTATGTTCGATTTTTCATACCGATTGTAACACACAAGAACAAATTTTGAATAAAACATATTATAAAATGTATACACTTTATGAATATTACATAAGATATTTTAGAATGTCCATCCATACGTTTATTCTAATTGCTTTAAACTCTAACAAAGTAACTATCGACCAAGATTATATATACGTTCCTGAATAATGATGCTGGAAGAAGCTTAAAAGGGCGTACTTTGCTCGAAAATATTCGTAGTCTTTGAAATACAGCTTGAGAAGCGAACTTGAAAAGCATATAAAGACGAGAGGTAGAGGGATAGAATTAGATAAATATTTGCATTGGGACTATCCTAGACTTTTAAAGCAAAGCTATTTGGCACTGATAGAGTTCGACGAGACGAGAAGCGCATGCTCTGCTGCATTCTGATCGATCTTCTAGAATCGAAGAAGGAGAGAGGCATCAAAAGACGGAAAAGTTGACAAAATGAAAAACCTCTTGCTTCAAGATTCTCATATGAATATAAGAAATTTGGAACCAGAGATAAATGTATCTTCTGGATGACATCTTAAGCATCACGTTTATGCACGTCCGACCAAAACCATAATTCCGCAAGATTTTGTCGGTGAAAATGAAGCCAATATAACCAAGACCAATAAGCAACGCGTTCACTTGTTACGGCTCTGCTTGACTTTTTTATTTTCGAAAAAAAACGGTTTTTATTAAGGAAAGCTCTTTGCCCAAGCTATTTTACTCCCTTGATAACTCATAAAGAACTTTCGTCAAGGATGCTTTGAGATTTTAGAGAAATACTTAAGATGTATAATGAATGCGCATATATAAGCATCAATAGAATCAAGGAGTAGAGAGAGAAGGCAGAGAGCTAAAAAGGGAGAGAGAGAGAGAGAGAGAGAGAGAGAGAGAGAAAACGAGAAATCCTCTTTTGCTAACCTAACATATCGAATATCGAATCTTTCAGTGTAAACATATCTGCATGTTTATGTATGTATATGTATATGCAAATAAATGTATATGCTTTTAACTCATATTTAACATGTATTATTAAGCGTTACGCATACGCATAGCATAACCGCAAATTATTTAAATTGCCTGTCTCGTCATTATTCATTATTAAAGAACACATTTTAGTTAAGTACAAAAACGTACACAAACAAATACATGTATACACATTATAAGGCAGGCTTATAAGCGTAAACACACACACATATATATATATATATATATATATATATATTTATATAATTACCTTTGAATTCGAGTGAGTGTGTGTGTGAATTATGTTTATGTGGAAAAGTGCGCAAAAGGATGGAATTAAACGAACCATCCACATACATACACATTTTATATACGTAACATATGATGATGATGATGATAATGATGTTCAGTAAATGATAAAATTGTTAATTGTAAATAGATATATATATGTTTGTTTATGGTCTTTACATTTACATTAACATACACATATATATGTACGCATATGGTGCAGAGATTATTATACCCTAACGAGTAATAAAAACTTGTATACAGTATGACATACGTTTTATTGGGCGACATTTAATTAGTATAAAAGTGTGTGTTTATTACATATATATATATATATATATATATATATGTATGCTTGTATGTATGCCCATATGTACGATCATTTACACAAATTTAGTTTTGTCTTAATTATATGATAACGGTATTCGTATAATTCGTACGATATTATATTTGTAGCTTTTCTCTTTTGTGTTTGTTTTCCTTGCCTCCGTTTTTTTTTTCTCAAAAATATTTTATTTTAATGAGCATTTTCCCGTACTGCAGCTCTTAATGAACATTTAATTAAACCAAAGTTTATGTTGTTACACATTTCGGTTTTTAAATACATTTTTTAAAAGCCTTTCTTTTTTTTTACGATTATAATTTTGACAAAAATTTTTTCCCATAAAATTACTACTACATTTACTCAAATGAGCAAAAAAAAACAAAACAAAACAACAACAAAATCAGCAAATAAATAATTTTAAATTATTCATGCAAATGAGCTTAAAATTTACGGCAACCATTTTCAGTCATTAATAACTCATTTTATATGAGCGGTCAACAATTATAATTTATTGCTAATTAAATTATTTGCCATTATCAACATTTCGCTTCTTTTTTTTATTTCTTGTTCATGAATTATCACAGCAATGCGTATGTTTTCATTCATTTTCCGCCTTTCACTGATAATATCCTTGTGTTTCTATTGTGTAAATATATATATATATATATATTTATAGTATTGTTGTTCTTTTTGTTATTGTTTTAAATCCATTATCATTTTATATACATACATATATGCGATTTACAAGTGAACATAAGGCAGCCAATGAGGCTCGTTAATATGTGTCCTAATTAAACTAATGAGCATTCAAAGTCAATGCATTCAATTTTGTAATTTGTATACTAAAATAATAATAATAATAATAATAATAATAATGATGATGATGATGATAATGATGATGATGATAATGATGATGATGATAATGATGATGTTGATATTGTTTGCCATTATGAATGGAAGGCATTCGAATAAAAGGCTCATTATTTTGACACATACGTAGACTTTCAGGAAAATGGTAAATGAAATAAGTCAAGCCAGACAATAAAATCAAAAAATGGCCTGTCAAACAGATCTGCTTATGGAACGCTCTCAATATTTATTGCTTTTCTTAAACACATAAACGTTCTTAATATCAAATTGTTATGGCTGATCGCTGATTCCACCGAAAGTGCATCCGCCTGGTCACGAGCTTCAGGAGGCTTTCACAATAGTGACACCGACTTGAGAATGATGATTATCAGTTCAAAATGAATGACGGTCGCGATAAATTACAAACAGAATTGCTTTGACCTTTCTGGTATATAACTATGTTAAGAATGGCTTGGCGTTTTTGGTCAACGGCTTTTGACACACATTATCCGTAATATGAGTTCAGTTAAAATTTTACAATTTGTTCACGTATGAAAATTTGCGTTCAATTTTTTTTTTTGTCTTCTTCTCGTCTTTTAAATATTGTGAATGAATATTCATATGAAACTTGCGCTTTCCAGAACATTATATTTTACTTAGATAAGGTACTAGCTGTCCTTAGGATAACTTATCTCTCCTAACTAGCTTCTTAGTTAGTACATTTATAATATAATACATAGACAGTCCATTCAAACTAATTTCCTCCTCTGCACGTCTCCTTTGTCAGCTATTTTTTTCCTTCTTTCATACATCGTCCGATTTTTACTGTCACTGTTTCGCTTACACGGTCATAAATTTGAACAGTTCACATCGTGAAATGTTGTATTCAATACATTCATAGAATACCATAATTATAGTCACATTCATAATAAGGACAAAGTTTGAGAAAACTTCCTTTGTAGCAAACAGATTCACAATATATTAAAAAAGAAAATTAAGTGAAAAGTCTTTTCTTCTGCAAAATTTTGAAAAGTACGCTTCAATATAAGTCCGATATCGTTTTGGAAAAGTAAAGTTAAAGGCAAACTCTTTTTGGGGGGAAATTTTCCGAATGTGAAAATTTTTCCTCATCTAGCAAAGAATTGAAAGCGCCTCACCGTAGCATCGCGCATCTTCCTGTTCAAAAGCAGTGAAACTTTTTAATGAATCCCATTTATAATATGCAGGTAAAATACTTAAACTACATAACATTCGCGTGACTTGTATGTCTACTGTGGGAGAAAAGGGTTGTATTGATTTTTTCATTTCGTTTGTAGGCCCAAACCTTACAAAGACTGTGAAGTTTGCAAAACAAAAACAGAAGGATTCACTGCCGATGTAGCCACTTGCTTCGTGCGCTCCCTTTTTTGCAGTCTTTGAAGTTTCTATTCGTAACTGCCCGCTTGCGTAGCTTTTAATGATAAAAATGAAGGCATTTAAAGGAATTATGACTTACGTGCAGATACATCTAAAATATTCAAAATATTGAAGCAAGTTCGACAATAAAAAGGAAATGTTTGCATTATTAATTTGCGTTATAGACCTAACATCGGTCTAGAAAGGCTTACAAACATTTGTCTGAATTAATTAAAGCTAAATTTTCAATATATTTTATTCAATTTTATTATTGCTAAACTCATACAAAGTTATTCTTATTATTTCTAACATTTATCGTATTTAAGAATATAAAAATATAGGAATAAGTAAAGCTTATTTTCGGACGGCTAGAGAATATTATTTTATCCTAATTTAACTGATTCCCCAAAGTCAACTGCTTTTTACTTCTTCCATTAACTGCAAAAGATGAGTCGTGTTTTCGGAAAAAGAAAGTTGTCCCAAAAGTTCAATGCTGTTGCCAGGCCACCATCACATCGTAAACACTAGAGTACCAAATAACTGATATTAAACAAATGTAAACAATATTTTGGGACAAAACAGACATTCCCATGAAACAGCCTTCTTATCCTGTCCCAGAGCTAAGATAATTTCTCCTTGATATTAAGAAAAAATGCAAATGTATACCATATTTTCGGATGGAGAAAATATTCGTTTGATTTTGAAATTACTATGCTTTTACTTTTTACTTTGATATTCTTATGCTATTGCGAATATTAAGGAATCGTTTCCTAGAAGGTATGAACATTCAACCCTAGGTGCGATGCGAAGGAGGTCTTCCATCCTTTAATTATTCTTAACATTCAGAGAATGTGGTATTCAGCCTTTTATCCTTACCGTTATTAAAATATTTTATGCTATCTTCGCATCCCCATCGGCGGCCTCCGTAACCATCAAAATTTTTTTCGAGATTTTAATATGTATTTAAATAATACCCAATACAGCTTGTATCCATTTTGAACCGTAGACTACTTCAAATGTGAATAAATGAGAATTAAATAACAATGCAATGCGGCAAACCTACACAAACAACGTAAACATACAAATACTAAAACACTCTCGGCCGTTTAGGAAAATTCAATAACTTGCATAATTAATTGCAATTAGCACGTTTTTGTTTTCTCGTTTTCATGGCTTTTATTACAAGAGTAAAAATCATCGTCAACAACAACAACAAGAAAGGGCAAGCAACAAGGAGGGGGTAACAACAAAAACAATCTCAACCCACAAAAAATACCTCCATTTTAAACACCATGTGCACATATATGCCTAACTCATGTTTAACCTCGGAGCCTGCAAGCCAGCCTCGGTATCTATTTGCCCAGCTAACCGTGTTTGCCATTTTGTACTATGAAAACTGATCAAACGCGAAAATCATGCTAAACAGTTTCTTTTTTTTTTGTTTTTTTCTTACCTCTCTCTGCCCCCTATTATTTTATACCAATGAAGCGCATCGTCGGCACGGCTATCCAGGTTCCATTTTAAATTTGTATATCCATAGACGAATGTGTGTTCGCCGTGGCGTTGCTAAACAAGT
The DNA here is from genome assembly GCA_000688735.1 of Glossina austeni. NCBI lineage: Eukaryota > Metazoa > Arthropoda > Insecta > Diptera > Glossinidae > Glossina > Glossina austeni. The sequence continues at coordinate 633,946 of KK502500.1, read as the reverse complement.
GTTTAACATTTTCTAATTACTCTCTGTAAGTTTGTGGAGTTTATTTGCTTACACGTAGTAGTAGTAGTAGTAGTAGTAGTAGTAGTAGCAGTAGCAGTCATCGTCGTCGCTAGCTTGTATATAGGTGTAGCAGTAGTCTTTGCTCGTTCGATTGGTTTGCTTTTGGTTGCCGAGTTAATTTTCTAGAGCGTATTTAGGAATTTTTAATAAGCTGTAAATTGTGGTCGTCTAGCATTAAGGTGGAATTTTTAATTAATTGTAAAAGTGCTTACTGTCGCTAACGTTGTCACCATTAGATGTTATGGTGCAAGTACTTAATTTACGATTTTATTTAACCAATTAGTGGCAAGAATCGTGATTAAACATGTTTATCAATTTTCAGGTCGGTTACTTGCGTTCACCTTTCTTCTTCTGTTTTTTTTTCTTACGCGAATAAACTTCTAGTTAATAGATTACGTTTTTAAATACTTAACAATAATTTCAATGAAAATTCTTTAAAGTACGTAGTGTTTGACTTATGAGGCGATAATAATCAACTTGGACAGAACTATAAGGGATCTCCACAATGCCAATTTCCTATTTTTTCAGCTTATCTTGAATCCAAAAATCCAGCAAGATTGTCAATAGGTCGAATAGTCATCCATTTGGAGGGGAACTATTTTACTGGCATTGCAAGTTTCAATCACGTAATGCCTGGATAAAGAAAGAAAAAGGGAACAATTCTAATTTCCCCTTCTTTTGGATTTAGAATATTCGTAAGTAGGTAGCAACTAACTACTAAAGTCGAAAGCCTAAAATGGTTTTAACCACAAACGTTTAGAGGTGACAGTACACTCCGAAACACACTTATGTCATTTGACGCAAAGACTTTTCAAAACTGACATTAACTGGCGTAATTTTTCACAACAGCGGTAGGTATTAAATTTGCGAAACACAATCCTCGATCTGCAACTGATTAAAATGGATGGAAAAAGTCCCATGTAAATCATAGTTCATCGTCCCTTCCTTGTGTCAATATTAGCAGAAAATCTTGATCACCTCATGGGTGAAGATTGCAACTTTAAGTAGAAAGCTTTAAGCAGAGCCGTGAGGTAGATTGTTATAAAGACACCGTATCTTTGTATATTGGTTACATAATTCCTTTACACCTACGATTGCTAGCAAGTCAACTGCGACATAGCCATAGTTTACCAGAAGTGTAGTAAATTATTTCAACATTGACGAGGATCTTATTACGATTTCTCTCTCTCATACCCCGTCGAAACCTTTAACTGATGTCGTCCTTTTACCAAAGATCATAACGAATAGTTCACTGCTACGTCTGCTCTATTGCCCGGTTTATATACGAACATGATGCCTTAGTAGTACCGTACACAATTTATGACTGGTCCGCTTGTCACCACTTGCTATATTTTATTAAAAACATTTATGATCTAGTAGTCAATTTTTCCAGTACTTTGAGTTTGTCGTCGAATTTTTTCATTTCGATTCGTAATTTCCGTAAAATTGTTGTAATATTTTCAATATATAAAATAAAAAAAAAATTTTTTAGTTTTATTAATTTTTTATTCGGATCTCTTTGGTGATATAAATGATATCCTCTTTCTAAGTAAAATCGAAATTCTAAATTAGCGTACTTATGACGGGATCGACGGACTTCATCAGCTCGTACAAGGTTGCCAGACGTCAGGCAATGAAAGTGTTCCAATACTTGCTTATATGGCTGGTGACCTTTCAACGTCGCCATAATCGTCATCGTAATCATTACTAATCGATAGAATGGCTTGTGGACAGCGATAATTTACCTTGCGCGATTTACTTGTTCGACCTTTTCACCTCTCTGCAATTGTAAAAACTAAAGTTTGTGATCAGCTGACGTAGCGGGAATCCTCTCCAAAGCGTATAAATCAAGGATTGCGTTCCTTTCGAAATCTATTGTTTCTTTACTTAAAAATGTTTGGCAAAAATTTTCTTTCAAATTAAAAGCGAAAAAGACTTGAAAAGCTTTGTGCATACGTTTGTAATTGTTTTTGTATAAAATAAATTTGTTTTTTTTTAAATTTTCTATACGTACACCAATGTTCCAGAGTTGGTCGAAATCTTCTAGTGCCATAATATAATCTCTGTTTCACCTTCCAAAGGTTTTCTTTCAAAGATGAATATAGGTGAAGCCATTGGTCTTTACATCTCTCCTGCAACTATGGATTTCTTTGTTTCGAACCAAGCGGATTCAGATTAAATTATACTTACTCTCTGTCCTTAGAACCTTGATAATAAGAAACTAAAGCATCTTGACAAACAGAGGCTTGACAAATTTCAAAAACAACTATCGCCTTGGGAAAATTATTTGGGAAATCAATGTTACTCCCTAACGTAAAAAGAAGAAATATTCATGGCTGGAAAAGGTAAATTTCTACGCAAGAATGAAACCTTCAGCGGTTGCTTTAAATAACCTTGATTAAGGAAGTAAAGAAGGAAACGGGCAAGAGAGAAAAGGCAAAGTTCTAAATAATCATGAAGCTTTTGCGCATGCCGTTAAGGCAGCATCTTTGCTTGCCAGCAACACCACTGCCTACGTTCATATATTTCGAAAGAGAACAAGAATATTACCCGCTAACAGTCGGTTGTAAACACAAGGCAAATATTACGAGTCCAGCTTTCTCCCCATATCGATGAAATATGCTATGAGCATTGCACTAACGCTGCTAACCTTCACATATGTCGAAAGAGACCACAGATGGTCTCCATTAATAGACAATCGTTTGAAACATAAGTCAAATATTACAGCGGTTCATTCCACCGATCAATGTTCGTAATCTCACTGAGGCTAAAGCAACTGTCTTTGTGAAATGTTAGCCTAAAGAGCAAATTCGCTTTAATTGATAAGGACCACACACAGCGGCGCAAGTACATTTTTAGTAGAGCCTAGAGATCATCGTAATGTGTTTGAAATCTGAAAGGTCGAAAATCACTTTTTTCAAATATTATTTGTTTCGAAATTCACTTATTATTGTTAACCTTATTTGCGTAGATCTATATTGCTTGGCAGTGTACTAGATAATTATCGACAAATATCTCTCGGAAATTTTAAAAGCCAGGGTTTATTTATTAACCTCTTTTCATAATAATAATAATAACCGCGGCATGAAAAATGAGAAAATAATTTCGAGGAGCAAAACCAATGGATAATTTATATTCGTTTTGGAGCGATAAAGTAGAGACATCTGAGCTTGCCAATACGGATCATTTATGACCTGGTTCTTTAGACAGTCCCGGACTGCTAAGTGTAAGTATAAATAACTGCAGATATCTGCTGTAACATGAAAGTGATAATTTTGGCGAAAGGAATGCAATTGCTTTCCATTTTGAGCTGTGGCCATGAACTAAGGGAGTACACAGAGTTTCGATTTTATATCGCAATTTTAAACAGATACTTACATGTATTTTGATCAGCGATATATATTGCTGAAAATGATTAAGTAATGCGAAGCATAAGCGTGCACAACTATTAAATTCGATCATTTTGAGCTTCCCCTACATACAGGAACAGTTTCCCATTTAGTATTATCGAGTTATTTAGTGTATGCAGACACTAATCGTGGAATGCTTAAAATAGCATTATCGACATTCATTAGTTTTATAATTGGATTTGAAGAAAGCTACTGCCAAAACCCATCAAACATTTTCCGAAGCTTATGATGATGCTTCTCAGTCATATCTCAATTATCGAGTTTGTTTTCAACGGCTTAATGAAAATGGTGACTTTGATGTCAATGACACAGAACAGCCTGGAGGAACAAAAAAGTTGGAAGACAATGAATTGCAATTCTTATCTGAAACTCTCAAAGAACGTTCGAACGGCCCATCAGTTGATGAATCGATTGTTTTTAGACGTTTACATGCGATGGGAAAGATCCATACATGTAATCACCCTATACAACACTGAGAGTTTTAGCAATCGGTGAGCTACGCAGACAGGTACAAGGAAGTTGTCAAATGGGATCAGACTCTTATGCTTGTCGAGAATAAATAAAATTGTGAAATTCAAGGGTATATAAAAAGTATAGGGCGTGGTTTTTGATGACTTTTTCTAACTTTTTTCGTATAAATGAGAAATGCTTTAGAAACACTTGAAAGTTTTTAACATATTATTTACTAACCTGGATTAACATTTATTTAGCAAAAAAGTATATATTAGAATGAATTTTTCCAAAATTCCTTGGAAAAACGGTAACCATATCACTTCGTATACTCATTCGACCGGAATAAACAGCTAAAGTGTTAATTGCCATAAATGGCTGTCATTCTAACGGTAAATGACTGTAGATATTTGCATCATTGCGTCGACGATGCTGTCAATATGTGAAGAGAAAGGATGAATGGGAAGCAAAGGACTACCAGACACCAATTTAATGTTTTCTTTTTTTTTTTTCTTTTTTTTTTTGTTGCTTGTTCTCGCTACCCACAGAGCAAACAGCAAATTAAGCAAAGTTCATTACTAGTAAAAACAACGACCACATATTACTTACCAGACATTTTCTCAGACCACGGTAATATCATCAAACCTTACATAGATATATATATATATATATATATATATTCTCATTTACTATTACCATCATATTGTATAATGGACTCTCCATAATGCCATGTGCTTTCTTCTTCTCGCTTCTTCGCAAAGTGAAGTGTGTAATATGACTCCCATTTACAAACACAGACAACACATTGGCAATAATATGAGACCGACATTAAGTGACAACGTATGATATGGTACTGATAGCACAGCCAGCACCACCAACAAAACTCGTAAACATAATAAACTAATGCATTATGCACGAGTTCTTAACCCTCACTTAATATACAACAAATATCTATGCAAGTATTTTGTAGGTGGGGACAAGAAGACGTCTCAGCCCCTTGACTCAATTTCTCCTCTTAACAGAGACGGCGCTAAAAATTGCGCTCTAAAGCGACGAGTGAGTATTTTCTGATAGAGCGTTTTACGGAGCCACCCCCATGTAGCAGTGAAGCAGCCAATGACAGGTTAAGAGTTCAGTTACTCTCACTTTGTTTTTTGAGAGAGAGAGAGAAAAATTTCCCAAAAATTTTTGCAGTTTTACAGGAAAAAGTAAAAATAGAAAGCAAAGAAAAAGAAAAAACGAGTATTATACCTACAGTCTATTTGGAATCGTTTTCAATATGGCTGCTAGTGCTTTAGGTAAGGATGTTATTCTCACTTGGCCAAATGCTATTAAAATTAACCACTTTAAGGATTTCCTTTATTACCCGGACTATGTCTATAACACAATTTCCTTCTTTTTTTTTTTTGTTTGTCTTTCAATACAATACTCTCTTTCTCTCTCTTTGTCTTTCTCTCTGTCTCTCCTTTTCCTGTCTTACGGTTAATAAGAGAACGTGGTCCTTGCGGGTCCTACATATGCATATATATAGTGTAGCGTGTAATTCTAAAATATACTATTGTGTATAAGACATTATTCCATTGCTGTTGTCATAACTATCAACATTGTCTTAAGTGTTCTCTGGGGCCAACTAAGTCTTTTGCATGTTGAAGTTTGAGTGGAGCAGTAACATTTCCTCTCGCCCTTTCCTTATACTTTTGGTCGTAATTTTCATTTATTTTCGATTTACTTTACTGTTCTATATGCGTTGTATTAAGGGATTGTTGTTTCTACCGCTTTGCGGATATGTTACATATTTTCATAACTGTAAATTGCTTGAGATATTAAGTTCACAGGGTGTATAATAGTAAATGTGGCAATTGAACTCATTTATTCAAGTGTTGAAAACCCTTGAACACTTGATTACTTTAAACAAAAGCATTCGATTACTTTATCATAAAGTTACCACGTCCTTACGTTAAGCGTATGTTTGATAAAAGAAATGAAAATGAGTAAAATCTTGTTGTACAAATCCGCGTTGAAAAGAAGTAGTCACTTAAGGACTATCCTGAGAGAGGAAAGAAAAAGAAAAAAAGCGCGACAAGATAAGCATCTACTTGCTATAGAAAAGAACGGTGGAATACTAGAATGTTGTTTCGCTAGGAGATAAAGGCCTCTGTTACATATCGACGAAAGGGAATAATTTGAAGCCCACGGAAAGCGGAAAATGGTTTTTACCTGCTGCCAATAGTTGCTGATTGTCGATGGGTAATTTTGGTTGTATAAAATCTTGGTTGTATAAAATCTTGGTTGTATAAAATCTTGGTTGTATAAAATTTTGGATGTATATATATGTATATATATTTAACACAAATAATTAATTCTGCTGATCTTGTAGGCAATTTGGACTGTACCACAGTCGTCACATTGTCTACTTGTTCAAGACTATTAGAACACTTCACAAACGAACCTGTATTTGTAGAGATTTAACGCTGACAACTCTCTGATTGTAAGACGAGGCAGACCTTACGGATTTAACATGATTAGATATGTTTTTTGCTCGTTGCACGGGGGACTCGGCGCTTGCTCAATGTCTCACGGGAAAGTTAAATTATATGATGTAAAAGTCAAAGTTTGATTGCCGAAGTAGAAACGTTGCCGGCGAATTTCTATCGCACACTAGCCCTTCCCTATTTGCGGATCTACCGAATTGAACCCCATTTCTTTCTTCTCTTTCACAATCCTGCCATACTCAAATTATTTAACATTCAATCACGATTTTATTTTATTACCATTCATAAATTAATGATACAGAGATAGCAATTTTTAGAACCCCATAATGCAAGAGAGTATCCTTTGCTTCTAAGACACATAGAACTCCTTCTTGGCTTATAGCAACTTATTGAAATAATGTTTTAGCGTGGAACAGCATTCCAATTGTTAATTGCTTAAAACTAAAAACTATATTTACCTAGTTCGTGTGTTCCTTTGTATGTTTGATTAACGTAAAGGAACCTTCGGTCCTATTTATCACACTTTTTTTTTTTTTAAGAGGAAAGCGCTAAGTGTAGTTCATTTTTTTAGTCAAAATATTGAAGTTGTAGTTGTGTTGTCTACAGATCTACGGGCAGGCAAACATTAAGCCCACTTTGCATTCCATCATGAGCAAGAATATAGTAGGCACTGGAAAAAGTATTGAGAGGTGTTTTGTTAATTTTTAAAAAAATTGTTATTCAAAAAGAATTTTAATAAAAAAATCTTAATAAATATTATTATAAAGCGCATTCTCTGCGACTGCCTTATCTTTTCCTTGGTTAGATGTATTGCATTTGGAACGATTAACCGGTTGGACATTCGAAATTCAGCTTCAGAACAGAATATCAATTCAATATATTACTTTATCAAAACTATTAGGCTCAATATCTAATGTACATTTTTATAAATTAGAGCCGATAGCCTGTGTTGCTAGTGCTCAATGTCTTTCTTTTAGTCTAATAATTTATTTCATTAGTCTAAAATTTTAATAATAATAATAAATATTATCATCTTTTTATTATTATCTTTTCATTAGGATGAGGGGTATATTCATTTTGTGTAAACGCCCAGAACGAAATTTCAGAGACCCCACGAAGTACAGATGTTCTTATAATATGTAAGATGTTCTCATAATAGTAATTATAAAAAATTCTTAATGGATATTATCACCTCTCCCACTCTTGTATTTTATCCATTTTTCATCGTTAGGATCCATTGCCAATCGTAGTTCGCTCATAGAGATTCGTTTAATCAATCGTTTAATCGGCAATTCATATGAGACTTGAACTTTTCTGTGCATCGAGCTTCATATAAGAGGTTTCAAATTGTTTTGTGATCGACATTCAATTTGCCGATTTTTTGTAAGATTGCAATCGGGATTCACAGAAACTACCACAAAGGTAGAGCGAAGTGCATTTTTGATATCGACATATTCATAAGAGATGTACTACCCACTCAGACAAGAAAACTAGGAAAATATAGTGAATATGTAGCAGAAACTTCATTCGTTTCCATGTCCATATAACTTTGGAAACAATTGCGAAAAAAAGTGCGTCTGTATGGAAGTGGAAGGTCACCACTCAAATCCACTTTGATGTAATCTGGTTACTATCGTTTGATATGTGTCGTCCAATGACAAAAATCTGTCAATATATTTTCCCTTCTACTATTTATGTATTTTATCAAATGCCCGAATATTCGAGAGCTTGCCTGGCCCTTATTACGTTTCAACATAAAAATTTAATCTGAAGTGAAAATTTCAGTGTGCTTTGATCCATGGACAAGCGGAAACTTTAGACGAAACGGTTAACAAAATATTGATTTATTTGCACATATTTTCATTGTAGTAACGTGTGTTGAAAATTCGGCCAAAAGAAATGTGACTTTTGATTACGTAAAACCTTTAACAATATCACGCAATTAGAAAGACAGGGCTTATCTTCAAAATCTCACTATGTTTTTACTGTATTATTATATTTACTACACGTATTGCATTTTTCATGTAATGATATAATTATTTTACTTAATATAGATCCATAGCTCTTATACTACACTCATAGATCAATTTTCGATACATTGAAATTACCACCTATATATACAAACAGAAGCTTCAATTCTAGTATAGCTGTTCTTTTCATTAATCCTGGCTTGGTTTACAAGAAAATAAGTTAAAAATCAGATGCCTTTTTATCTAAAAAGAGTGTAAGCTCTCGAGCTGTACTAAGCTGTAAGAGCACATAAACTGTTAAAGTCGGGCAAGAGAGAACGTTTTCAAATAGGGAGTGGTTGTGAACATAGTCAAATTCATTTTCAACAGTTCCAAAATTTCCCCAAAATTGCAATCACTAAGTCAAACGCAAGGAAACACAGGTGGACTGCTAATCGGTTGGCGTAAAGAAAAATCAGCAAGAACTCAAGTCACACAAACCCTATTATTAATAAATGTGAAGTTCTGAAAAAATTGAAGCATCTCCGTCTGTCCATCTGTGTATCTTTGCTGTGGTAAAGATGCTCCAGATCGCGCACGGATAGACAGAGGGGTTTACATCGGACTATCTTAAGTCAAGCAAGCCCTGTTAAGTTCATATGTTATTGATAAATATGTAGTTCTGAATAGACTTGAGCATCTCCGTCTGTCCATCTGAGTATCTCTCTGTGGTACAGAGACCACCGATCGCGTAAATTAATATACCGGCTTCGATTTTGTTAAAAAAAACAAAATCAGAAGTCTTTATATTGCAAAGAGATTGAAGGACACGTGTGCAATAAAAAACGTAAGCAGATACAGCGAAAAAATGCCCGTACAAAAATGTCGCTTATAAGAGTTTCGATCACAGTCAAATATAGTTTTCTTACGTACTTTCTTTTCAACCATCGAAACAGGACGCGTGACTTTAAACAGGTATGGAAAAGTTAGCCCGCACCTGCTGCAACAGTTAACAATATCATAGGAAAATTATGTTCTATAGTAGATCTCTGCAGGCAAAAGAATAAAAGTATTTATAGAACGGCGTCATATAAATATTATGTTTAAAAAAAAAAAAATGCCCTCGATCGAAACACAATTTTAAGATAATTTTGATATTCCAAGCGTTACGATAACTGCGATAAGCTTGAAATGTTTTAATTAGCAAAATGAATATTTTCTCTCAACATTTTGCCAAAAAAATGAATCAGAAATTGTGAAATATCCTTAACGTTTCTAAATGTGTGGATCATCTCGCCGTTGTTTTTTTTTTTTTTTTTGTTCACGCAGTGTTTGTATGCATTCCTCCTCTTCATATAATTTATTTTATTTTTATTTTTTTTCTTTTATTTAAATATTAATTTGATCTCATATTTTTATGATGGTGATGCCATTAAATGAACGTTTAACACATTTTGCAATTTTTCTTTGTCAATTTGTCGCCACAAATTGAATGTTTGTCTGATTTGTTTATTTCCATGAGATCTCAGCAAATGCGATCACAATGATCATTATCATGGGAATATTTTGTTTTTGTATGTGGTACATTGTACAATGCGTTTTGGCTTCCGATCGTAAGCGGTATGCAATAAATTTAAATTTAAATTACGCGTGCCGTAAAAAATGAGCAGAGAGTTGTGTTTGAAAGGCTGTTGCGCGCACTTTCCCCCCATTAAACAAGAAATCTATGCTTATGGTTATCTCTTCTTAAGCATTCGTGGATTATTGTTATTATTATTTTTACTATTGTGTATGTAAGATGAATTTGTTAATAAAAATACCAACGTGGGTGGTGTTTATTTTCTCATTTTTATAATAATAATTATTTATATACAAATTCCATTAAATGACTTTGATATTTTTATACCCATGACTTGAGGATGAGGGGTATATTCATTTTGTCAAAACGTTTGCAACGCCCAGAGAGAAACTTCACAAACCCCACAAAGTGTATATATTTTTGGTCAGCAGCAATTCCAGCTAACATGTCCGTCAGTCCGTCTGTGTAACGTCTGTTGTAAACATTCCCTTGGCCGCAAAAATGAAGCTATCGACTTCAAATTTGACAGGAACTGTGGAAATTCTTGCACACAGGCTGATATTGAAAATGAACCAAATCGGTCGAACGACGCGCCCACAACGCCAGTTAAACTGAGAACACTTTTGCTTTTCAAAAGGAATAAATGATTGGTTTTTTGCTCAGTACTCGTGAACTGCACGAAATAAATGTACAAAAATTTGTATGTACAAAAACGGGAGAAGTTGACCACGCTTACCCAGTGTTGTATATATATCAATATCTTTATAATGCGCAGAAGCAAACTTCAAAAACCCTATAAAGTATATAAACCTTTCGCCAGTTTCAAATTTGCGATGCATCTAGGCATGTCTGTCGATCTGTCGTCTGTCCAAACTATGTTTTCTTGTTCGCAAAAGTTAAGATATTGCCTACAAATTTGCAAAGGCATTTGAAAATGATCTAAACCGGTCCAAGAACACGCCTACAACAACAGTGTGCCACAAAAGCTGTGAATACCTTTGCTTTCTGGTCTGCCTCATTCACCCAATGCTATAGAGTGTGACAATTTAGTTCTTTTCCTATTGTTTAATCTTTTTTATGGGTGTGAAAGATTCGGTCACGACTGAAGATAATTTTCTTACTTGTTGTTGTTTTTTTTTTTATTTTAATGAGATTCGTTAACGTCACAATGTTTCGGTTAAATAATTATAAGATTTTTTCTTTAGATCTAAGGAGCTTAAATATACATTAGTAGAACAATAATATAAATTAATTAAATTATAAATGTTAATAATTATTGTTGATGGCGCAATAGAATGGGAGAAAGCTTAAAAGAAAATTGAAGCAACATTCTATGAGCAAACATGAAGACGTTTCTAGGTCAAATGATGTTTTAATATGTCATTGTTTGAATAGATTTTTCTTGTTTTGTTTTTACTAATTGAGTGAATTCAATACTAAACCAAAACTGAGTGTAACACAATAGAGTTTAGAAAAAACAGTTCTATGTTAATGTTCTTGGGGTTTCTCTAAAGTCCATAAATTCAGTAAATTTTCTTTTCTTACAATAACAATAAAACTGAAAGAAATCAAAAGTGTATTAATAAAAAGTCTCTAAAACAACCTAAAATGACAGCATATGAAATATCTGTATGTAACGAACAAAAGTCATCGACAAAAACATTATGAAGTGATAACTACAAAGTTATTTCACATTTTCATGCATTCACAGATATAAACTCAAATTGAAGAGCGTGCGAACTATAATTTTTTTTTTTTTTGAAAATTTCCATATTATGCAGATTAGATTCAAATTTGATCGCATAACAGAAATCCAATTAAGGCCATTTTCACATCATTCTGTACAGCGTCGATTTGTAGTATTCTGATGAAAAGTAAATCTATGAAGCGTTCGTAGGTTACACGGATAAGTTTTCAAACAAATCGCACGACAACTAATAACAAACAAGCAAAGATGTAAGCGAGAGGTAATATTGATGAACAGGTTTATGAAAAAATAGACAGACAGGATGTTAAAAGAAATATAGACAGATAGAAGGAGATGTAGACAAAGAAACGAATTACAATAAGTAGTTGAGTAAGTGAATGGGCGAACATGAGGACACGGACATGTTTGATGACAAATGGAAAAACATTTATCGGATAAAAAATAAAGAGCCGAATGACTAATGACACACGTTAGACGGACAAACCAATATATAGATAAAAGAACAAGTGCCTGTTGAACAAATGGATGGATACCAAATGGCGGCCAAATAGAACAAGAGCAAGAGGAAATATCGGACATATAGAGTGACAGAAAGATGGATTAACAGATTGGCCCAATGATGGAGTAACGAATAGACGGAACGGGCGTATTGATTGACTGTGATTAGCTGTAAAACGACGAGTGAACCAACCACGGGAATCTGACGTGATAGAAGATAGCTGCACAAGGGAATGAAGAAACAATGGGTGGATCATGGTAGAGACATCTGTATAGATGGACAGACTATTTTTTAAACAGGCGAACGACCGATCAGGCGGAGGTACATAAAAGTACATGTGGGAAGATGCGCTGGTGGACGTACGGTGTGTGATTCATATGTGCATTGGATAGCAGATGAATGAATAGACGAGTGAACGAACAGACAAACCAATGGACTGTTGCATAAACATAATAAATAGATAAAACATGGAAAAACATAGACTTGGACAGTAAGACAAAGAAAATTGGAAGACAAGCAGATAAGTAGACCAACAGATTTCCTTAACTAAATCGTTCGCATTCGTGTCTGTCTGTTGTGAACACTATACTTGCTTTTCTCTCCAAACTAACTAGCAATCCTAGCTTAACTAGGCCATGGCCTGATACTAACCACAAAAATTAAGATATTCATGTCCAAGTTTGTGGAGAAATTAACCAAACAAGCCGGACTTATTACTCGACTAATGCCAACTTAACTTTACCCTATACCTTTAAATTTTAAAATCAAAAATGGAAACCTTAGGGTACAATATTGAAAGTAAATGTAAATCGAGGCGCATAAGCAGGTTTCACTTTATTATAAACGATTATTGCTATCGTATGTCATTACATTAACATTTCTTTGTTACTCCATGACATTTATCAGAGCAAATCATATTCGACTGATTTATACGACATACATAATATCCGATAGCGAAAGATGATGAATTACTCAAGAAGAAAGAAAGCATCTAAAGAAGCGACTATCGAAATTTAAACCGAAAGCTGAACGTTTCCGCTTCATTAAGTCGCTTACTTTTTTACTACTTTTAGTCAGCTTTCATAACTGGAAAGCCGTTTTGGGAGCTAATTAACCCAAATTCGCCCCTTTGATAAGATAACTTAATAAGTGAAGTAAATCGGAATGAGTTTCATTGCAAAAGCGAATATAAATTTTTTGTACTTTTTATTTTCTTGCATATATTGTTCAACGAAAAGAAAAACTCATCCATAAATTGTACGTGAAAGCTTAAAAACAAAGCAAATAAAAATCAAAATTCAAATCGTAAAAATCCATTGATGTATTTAAATACACATGCCACGCAATCAGTATTTGTTAATATAAGGGCATGATCCTCTCCGCAAAGTAGACGATTTAGAGCGTTTTTTAAAACGAATTCGCTCGTTCATGCACTTTACGACTACTTGGCTTACTGCAACCAATCAATCGATTCCAGTGGTGATATATTAAACGTTGCAATCCGTTTGTAATGTTAATAAAAATATATGTTTAGATAATCAGAATATCCATACATATATATATATGTCTGTATCCGGACATAAACACACACATATATATATATATCTATTTAGATTTATACTTATACTTACTGTATGTATATATATACGTATGTGTACATTGGTATTCACATCACTTTCTCTATGTCCGTTCGGCGATCCACTCAATTTTTGTACCCCTTAAGAGCAAAGAGCTAGTAACTGCATTCTGAAGAAAGGCTTCGACGTTTAAAATTTAAAAAAACATTTCACTTGAATGTGTATTATTAACCCTTTGTAAAAGTCTTGCCTAAGAATGATTCCGATTACTTCACACCGGCAGACGGGGAGTATGCTCTTTAAACTAATAGGTATCCGAAAGTCGCCTAAAGGCAAGTCTAGCGTTCTTGCTTGTTTATTATTGTTGTTAGAATTTTTATTAGGTTTTTTTTTTTTTTGATTTTTGTATTGGATCCTGAGCTTTTTTCCATTCTCTTTTGGGGTGCAAAGCAAATATATACGTTTATGAAATATTCAGTTTGCAATCTAAACTCGTGTGAGTACTTCTAAATATTTTATGTTAAAAATACATGAGTTCACATGTTTGTTGTGGTCATGTTCAGTTATACTATTTTTCCTTCTTTTTTATTCTGTTGATTTCAGCTTTTTTCCGTTTTTATTTTTTTTATTTTTTTGTTGTTGTTGGCTTTAACTTTTCAGTTATTGTTGTTGTTGTTTTAATTTTTAACTTTTTTGTCTCTTGCTTTTAAAAATATGTTAAAGTACAAGTTTAAGTGTTTATCTTTTTGTAGGTCAGTTTTGTTCTATGATTTATAAATAAAGATTTTCATCTCCACCCCTTCGCAATTCTACATAAATTACAACTTAAAAAAGTGTGCATAAGAAATCATAATTAATGAAAATAAAAAACAAGTTAAAAAAGTATATTCGGCACTCGCCGAATCTCGTATACCCACCTTTAAATCTTTAGCGCCCCATGTTTTTGCTTACGGTCATAGAAACCTGGATGGAATAACATTTATTTTCCACCTTTTTGATCACTAACAGGTATTGTTAAGAAAAATTAATCCACCACGCCGTGACGGCCATCCCAATCATCACAATTTAGAAGTAAGACACTCGGCTTGTCGGCTTCTCCAAGTCCTTTTATTTGGTACCCAGGTCGATGGTGTTGTTAAGAAAAAATTCATCACTTCGCGGTGTTCACCACATTTATTTTAGAATTAATGTATTTCTGGTCTAGTAATGTATCATATCAGGAGGATACAATATAATGTTAAACATTATGTCTTAGGATTAATAAGCACAAAACGTCAAAAAAGTGTAGGTTTGTGCAGCCGTGGCTGATTTTTTCTATTTCTGTACTTAAACAGTAGAGCTTTCCCTAAAAGAAATGTGGAAGATTCTTTCATAATTTGTGAGTAATGAGCAAAAAACCATAAAATGTGGCGTAGTGAAATGGAGTTGCGTTCACTTTACACTGTACTACGGGCGTGAGTTCTAACCAACTTGGCTCTAGGTGCAACAGCTTCCAATGTGTCTGCCAAGTTTACAGTCGCTATCTCTTTTTTGCAACCAGAAAAGTGTCACCAACACACACCACACGTACCACACAGACGGATAGACCAAGAATTCGTAGACTTTATAGGGTCTCTGAAGCTTGCTTTTCGGTGTTACATATATTATGACAAGGTGAGTATGTTCTCATCCTTCGATGGTGGATATAATAAAGACAAAGTCGGAGAGAGCCAAAAGAGAGAGAGAGTAAAACTGGAGAAATATTTTAATAGCGTAGAGATACAATCTGTGACCACAAATGCTTATCCAAATTGTAACGAATGTTAGTTTACAGCAAGTTTTCTTATCTTACAAGCTCGCGTAAAACTACAAATATGTCGCTGATAGTCGAGAAAAGAATTTACAGACGGCCTTTCATAAAAACTTACATCGTTTTAATGTGCATTTCTAGCTAACATAAAGTAATTACCGGCCCGTAACTAACTAACTAAGCGAGACTTTAATTTTTTTGAATAGATATATTCCTGGTACTTTTTTGACTGCGACAAGCTGAATAACCTTTTTAAGGATGAGAAAAGAAGATCGTAAAAATCGTAATCTGGTGGCGAACGCAACGCAAGGTGAATCTAAAATTTGGCCTGGTCGTTGTGATATTTCGATCACACAAGACAAAAGTTAAGTTGCCACACGCCCCCATGTAAGTCAGCGAGTCTCGACTAAATTGACAAGACGGATGTACCGACAAATATTTATTCCACTCTCAGATGCGAGAATCAGCAATGCATGACAAAACTAGTTTATTAGAATTCTTCCGCTGTAGTGGGTGTAAAAATTTAAATATGTAGTGTTGTAATCTGCACCTTTTAAAAGCAATTTGTATGCTTGTCATTTATTTATATGGTTAGTGATATACGCATTGTTTCAGTTAATAACGCTATGTGTATGAAACTGTTACGCGTCGCCGTAAATCATCACAAAAACAAACCGCATTTAATTGTCTGTTTTCTTCGATTCACATTTCCAGGGTGTATGCGTATGAGTGTTTGTGTGTGTTTGTCTACACAGCATCTTCTTCATTGTATCATATTTCATATTCATAAATGTATCGACGCATATACATATATATATATAGTAGATTCATATACATTGGAGTACATTCAGACCACAGATGTTACTTTCTGGTAGATCGCTAACGTATTCATTTCATATGTAGTGCAACCAGCTTTACCCTCCTACTATTGCTTCAAATTACTTTTGAAAAATAAATTTATTTTTTTTTTTTTTAATTAGGGAGCGTTAAGAAAGGCTGCAACGCCTTAACTAATCTATTACTAGAAAGATGAATGAAAAGATTCAAGTAGGTGTGGGAAAGAGGTATGAACTTAATATGATTTAATACGTTAAACAAAGTGCTTCTCTTACAAAGTGACAAAATTTCAATGGCTTTTACATGTTAATGCCTTTTCTTGAACAAGGTTCTTAGCTGTGTAAATAGTCTAGTCAGGAATATATGTGTGATAACACTTTTTTCATGTTCATGAAATTCTTAGCCTTCATATCATTGTCAATTAATTCGGTTTTAGTTTATTTATTAACTCTCATTAACATGTGGCACAAGTTCTTTGTCATTCGGTTCGCTAGGTTATAAATTCGAAAATCTTTATTAAATTTTTGAAATTTTTTTCGGCCGATTTTCAAAATTGATTAATATATTGAACAACGAATTTATATTAAACGCAACTTGAAAAATGTCAAAAAGATCTTATGTTGATAAGCATTCAGAGCTACAATCGAAGGTTTTCAAGTGCTAGGTCGAATACTCATCTGAACGTAAATAACAAGAAAATCGAAAACTTTTGTGCTCAATAATCAGGCGATTTGTGATTACAGTTGGGATACCAAATTAGTATGAATCGACCAGTTTTAAAGAATCATTCGTAAATGTTTGATTGGTCTTCCTTGACTTGGTCCTCCTATCGTGTTCTGATGCAAACAACGACTCTATACCCAATTGGCTGAAGGGAAGTTTTGTGTTAATGGGTTTGCAATGCATAATTACTTGTGCTGTGTCATAGTTTTTTGTTAACGATCCAGAAGAAGCTTAACAATTAAGCGGGAACTGTGCTTAAAATAAACTAAAATCAAAAAAGCGAAAGTTTGCCGTAACAAAATTTCTAAGGTAATTACAAAAGGCCAAAAACAAAAAAAAAAAACTTTGCATTAAACACAACAAGTAAATTATGTGTTCGAACACTACAGTGACTGTTGGAAAAAAATGAATGACATGAAGTGCGGCAAAGATTTTCTTCCTTAGTAGAAACAATTCGCACTGTATCGCCTGTAATAAAACAGAATAATATCAGTTTCTTAAAATGAGTGCATAAGCAGTTCTCTGCGAAAAGGAGCAAGTGTGTTAGGATAAAATTATTACTTACTGCTACTTAATTATCTTTAATATCACATCCATCCAACATTCCCAGTCACATATCTTTCGGAAGGTGTTCAGATCCATTTGTATCCAAGTCCAAGTTCCAAGACATATTTTTGAACTTCTAAATGTCTCCAATGAGCACGGGAGAGGGTACAAAGTATGTATACTAAAAAGATTCTGGAATCATTTACTAATTGGTCCTCTATCCGCCCCGCAGCCTCAAAAATGTTGAGTAAAATTCAATAGTCAATGCATTTTTTCTAAAAGCCATTAGTATTCAATACGTCATTCAATGATCACTTGATAACGATCATTATGCGCCGGTTAATAACTTCGTTTGATTCGAACATATATTACCGCCTTCTTCGGACTACAAGACCCACCTTTTATAGTTCAGATGGAAGTAATACGAACGATGACGTAAACGAGATGAGTGATCGTGCCAAGAGGGAAGATGAACTGAATATTGCCAGCACCGACATTAAACATACATTTTTGTAGAAATCATCTGATAAATTTGAAATCCGTCTTATCGTCGGGTCCGTCTTATGGTGCGAAAAATACGCTAACCTTATTTCGTATGTAAAGATTAGTTTTAAGTAAATAAACGTAAAAGAAAAGAAACGCAGGGGAGACTGGTATGACTGGCCAAAACTATAGAAGCATTGAGTGTTGTATCTAAGTTGTTTGAACGAATTGTTACCCAGCAATTACAACGTTATGAACTTTCCAGAGCTCACATGCCATATTTTCGAGGTTTTTTCTAATGACTCTTACACTGGTTTTTGCAAAGCATTACAATTACTTAGCCATAAATTATTTCTCTTTAAAGTCTTTAAGCTCCATTTTCGTTCATATTTTTGAAATGGATAGGCGAGTATATGTGAGTGATAAAAATCTAAAAACGGAATTATATCTAAAGGGGACGTTTATTGGTTATTTATGGTTGGACAAAGAAAGACATAGCAACACAGAAAAGGCCATTTTAGCTGTCCACCATATATTTCTATAATTATTATTTATTTAATTATTTCTAATTTATTTTAGATTAAAAAGGAACCATACGCCTCCGTTCAGTGACGCTACTGATATAAGAGAAAATATCTTTAATTTGAGTACGTTAATAAAACGGGGATAGATCTGTAACGAAGCAAACGCAAGAAAAGACTCAGAGATACATTTCAGGATATACCATATAAGCAGGTATTTTAAAAAGTACGAAAAATGGTTGACTTTCATGACCAAGCGAGATTTTACAGGAAGTCCGCGGGAAACTTTTATACAACATAAAAATTATAGCTCAAAAAAAATATCGCGTCTAGAGGAAGGCAATTCCTCTTTGTGGGCCCACTATGACCCATCCCCCACTATGACATGTTATTCAATTCAATCAAGCGTGACGGGGAATTAAATTCCATAACAAAGACTCTAAGTTCGTTTCGTAATTCGAATTTGATTTGTGAGAAATGAAGGCAGTTAGTTAGTTAGTTAGCCAGTTTTTGACCCGGAAAACTTAAACACATCAACAAGTTACCTGCCTATAGTTAATTTTTAAAAATCCCTCACGTACGTAATTAAAATCAAGCCATGACATGTATACACGTTGAACACCATACTAATAATGGTCGTGTAATAAATTTTACGTAGAAATCAAAGTAAAGCGAATAAAATTTCATTTTTATTATGTTAAAAAAATTATTAAGTCATTACTGAAAGAGGATATAATACCAAAAAGAGGTGGAGGAGGAGGCAATCCCAAACAATAATAAAATTCATAAATAGGAAAAATGAAGGGAAAAATTTTTTCTCTTTTTTTTCAGTCCAAGTTCATAATAGGAGGAGATAGGAGTAAAACAATAATATTATAATAATATTTTCTTATAGCACTTCTTTATGTATATGATGCAATTATTCGATAGTTTCTGTCCACATCGCTTATTTTCTTATCATAAACAAGGATTACTTCCCGTTTCCTTTACTATACATGGTATGGAGAATAATTTCTATACAAAACAATGTCAGCAATTTTTTTCTTTTTTATATGTAACAGTGCTACTGTTGTTATTATAAAGAAAACATATCACTAACTGTTTTAGCTTCTCTTTATATGGTTGATAAAGTTTGTATTAAAAATGCTTATAATTCTCAAATGAATTATAATTTTTTGAACATAAGTAGACATTGAAAGAATTTGGAGTTTATCGCTTCTCGGCCTTATGGCTAAGATCAAAGTGTAGTATCTGTTCTTATCAGCTTAACATCTGATAGCTCCTCCATCGGAGGACAAACAAATGTTAAACTTATTTTTGTCTAAAGACGGAACGTTAGGGGCTTGCTCCACTTCTGTCGCGGGTTGGTCCGGCATTGCAGTACCGCCGGAGTTCCGGCCCAATTATTAATGAATGTTGAAGTGGTTTCCAGAACGAGTACGTTTGGTTGTCGATTGGCAAGTCGAACAGTAGACGAAATTAAATGTGATCGCATGTGAACGTTTTTTTTCGTCCGTGGCCGTTGTTTTTCTGGGAGAAATTTTTCTTACTGTATATGTTTTTTACCAGCAACTGTTGCTCTTGTTCTTTTTGCGCGCAGACCAAAACCAAAGATACGGATGAGGAGTAGGTGTGCAAGAATTATATAATTTGTTCCATCTTTCAAAAGACTAGGCTTTTTTTAATCTTATCTCTACTACTCCGGAAACTGCTGAAAAGTTATTTTTCAGTCTTAAAAAAAATTTGGAAGAAAAGAAAATGTTGTTGAATCGTAGCGACTGATGAAAAATTAATATAATTGAGGCAGGAAAGTTAAGGAAAAGATTGATTTAATTTACGGCTGAGTAAGTCTGTCTGTCTACTCAGAACAACTGGTATAGTTTGGGCCGACCGTTAACTGATGACTGATAAATATGCGAAATGATATTTGAAGGATTACCTATGCTCGGCTATATTGCAAAACTTGTCCAGGCAATGTTAACTGCACTTAAGTTGGATATGCTGGCACCATCTATGTATTTCCCACACTATCTGTTTCAACAGGCGACTTATTGGCGGTGTTACTGTGCGTAGTCTCATGCAAGTAAACCAAATTTTGACATTCGTTCAAGCCTTAGCGTCAGGAGGGGGCATGTTTAATATCTACGTGTGCACGTAAAAACCACAATTTATTCGAGAATTAATGTAGTGCCTAACGTAAAAGCGAAACTTCCGAACCGAAGCTTCAAGATATATTAATAAAGCATTCGGAGATGGATCCACCAATGAATGAAAAAAATACTCGATATTGGTTCCAAAAATTTCGTTTTAGCAATTTGAGTATCGTCAACGTCGGCCCATTTTGATAACGAGGAATTAAGGTCGACTGTGGAATCCGATCCACAACACAACTTGGGTCTAACCTAGGTGGAACTAGTCATAAAGTTTTGTTAAAACATTTGACTAATTGCGCTTTTCATTTTTTTTTTTCATTCAACGCCCATTTCACAGTTTCCAACCTAATATATGTAGATGTTCTAACGTTCTAACGTTCACGATTATGATTAGAAAATTTTTGCTTATCATTACCACCAACAATAGTGACGCTTTCCCGTTGCTGTAACCGTTCGCATGTTCTCTCATTCATTCTCATTATTTGTATGAGCAAAAACTTTCTTGATATGACATCGCATTCTCTCGAACCTTTGCAACGCAGAAATAAGTGAATGTGGGCTATGGTATTCGCGTATAATCGTGTATGTACGAAAAACGACCAAACAGCAGCTATGTATGTAGCAAATATAATTTGTTTCCTTTACATCGGTTATTGTGAAGAGTTAAAGAATTCTAGACTCTACGGTCGCCAAATGCTTTGACAAATCTCAACTTAACTTAAAATACACTCATCGCAGTCGCCTTTTGATTTGATTGTCATTTTAGACGTTTAGTTATCAAGTGCCAATTGTAAACTGACTCATTTACTCATCATTCGTCGTTGAGATATAAAATTTGTAAAAGTTATTGAAAAATCTTGAAATTTCTTTAAGGAAAATATGGCTAAAAAGATTCTAATGGTTTGTTCGGGTAAATAATAATAAAACAATAAATTATTTCGTAAATTAATTTTCTGCTTGACTCTCTGTCTGTTCATTGTGCATATTAAAAGGTAATGGTCTCTCTTCATCCATTGCTGAAGCGGTTATGGCGGAAATTATCGAAGAGGCTGGCCTGAGCTACTGCTGGCAGGTGCACAGCGCCGCCCTGGGCGGTTGGAATTCTAATCATCGTTCCGATGAGGGGACTCTAAGTCTTTGCACAGACAATGGTGTGCTTTTTTTAAAACGAGCCAGACAAATGAGACTTGAGGACTTCGAGCAATTCGATTATATATTCGGCATGAATAAGGAAATTGTGAAAGATTTGAGACGTATGGCTCCGATAAAATGTAAAGACCGAATTCAACTACTTGGTGATTATGGTTTGCCGGAAAATGAAAGCATAATTGACCATGTATGTAAAAAGACGGATAGAGTTAATGCCTTCACTTTTACAGTTCTTGTACTTTAGGAGAACGGTAATGAGGACTTGAAAGGGGTTTATCAGAAGTGCATAATAGCGTGTGATGTCTTTCTTAAAGAATATGCCGCCTTAGTGCAAGAGATATATGATTAGCAGTTTTCTCAATAATTGCTTCTACATGACATAAGCGTCTCATTCTCGTCTTTGAAATCCTTCATTAAAATTACGTAAATATAAGAGACCATTAGAGGAAAAATAGTGCTAAAGTTCTCTATGTCAATTAATATCACCTAAATATTTAAAAGAAAAATATATCGAGTTCTTTACAAAACGAGCGACATGCGAAAAATAGTAAAAAACTTTTCAATGGGAAGGCTTTTTTCTCTTTCAAAACTTATGCAAGTGCTTTGCGTATTTACAATTCGCAATAAACATGTGATCCAATCATTTTTGTCCAAAATTTTAATTTTAAGCTCGTATTTATTTAAGTGCTGCCGATCACTCTCTACGAGTTCCGGGAGCTAACTGTAAATTTTTGATAAATTTTTCCTTTGGCCACTGTTAAGACCTTCAGAAGTTGGATAAAAGATGAACAACCGAACTGCAAGCCACTATTTATACGGACATTCTGTTAAAAATGATTAGTGTGTATGCTGTCGTTATAGTATTAATTAACTGAATAACTTATTTAAAAAAGTTATTAATAAAGGTTTTTAGGGTTCAAATAAAGAACTTCTTGTTCAGATTGGACCTTTTTCTTGCACCACACAACTAATCTTCTATTGTTGGTTTACTGAATTGTACAAGAAGAAGAAGAAGAAGAAGAAGAAGAATACGCCAAAACTTGAGATTAATATGAGAGCCCATGCCTAACATAATTTATTAAAAAAGATTTTCTTACACTCATGAGCATACAACCCTTAGATCCAAAAGTAGGAAAAGTGCCTCACTTGTAAATCATTATCACGGGGTATCGTATTGTGCTACGGATTTCCTTTAGATAGCTTGGTTTATTTTTGGCCTGCATTTCATTTATGGGCGTACGCAGGGATTTGCGTGCATGCCTAAGGAACAACGCTTTGTTAAGCGACTCATTACTTAAAAGAAGACTTTCTAAGAAATTTTTATGATTCGACCATTGAAGCATAAATTTAGAATGCACTTCGTGAACTTTACGTAGCGGCGGAGCGCTTCTCAATAATAAAATGTTACATTTTACTTCAAGACTGACGTCAGCTATACACGGGTATTAAAAGGAGCACTCTTAATGGAACGAACTGCATCCGATTATGTGCGTAGGTTATAAACTACAGTTTGATTTTTACAGAGAACCTTTAGTGAAGTTTATAATTGAACGTGCATGGGCTAACTTTTATAAACATAAAATTGCTTGCCGGTCGAATAGGAACGTCAAACTTAACACCTTTAACAAAACAGACGAGTAAATGCCGCCATTTTTCAGCTTTACCCTGGAAATTATGCCTAAGGCTATTCTACGGACTTAAGCGAATTTTCATACGCCGATAATTGAAGCCGTGGATCCCATCTTATGGCAATAAGAAGAAACTTCTTCTGCACAGACTCAATAGAATTAACATCGCAACGGTAAGAAGGGGACGACCAAATCGAGGCATATTCTAATGCAGGTAACACTAAGCTATCAAATAATTTTTTATTACATGTGGACTATCAGGTTTCCTTCGATCAGCGTTTAGCAAAGCTTAGCATTGCTATAGCTTGGACAGGATTTGACGAAAGTCCCGAATTAAAAGGCGAGAATAGCTTGACGTCATTTGCGTTAAAGGAATAAAAAATGAGAGGAAAATTTGCTTAAAATAAACTATAAATAAAATAATAAAATCTGAAAATTATTTACGCAGATTTTGAAAATTATTTTGCAGATGCCCATTTTCTCCTACGTCTCCTTTTCGATAATATCCGAAAGGAAAGAATATTACATTTGAGCTGGGTTGATTTCTTCCAATTCCCACTACTAGTTAGCAAACAATAGTTTAACGTACGGTAAAGTGAAAATTCTTCTTTTTCTTCTAGAATTCTATAAATTAACAAAAAGTGATTCACTTTGCACTTATCGTAAACATTACTAATCATAATTTGAAATAATTTGGCAGCACTTCGTATCTGCTGACGCAGACAGAAATTCATATTAACGCACTCCTTGCCAATGATGCCTTTAATTGTAAGGAAACATTTAAAATAATTTATTTTTATGGAACCTTTCTCTCTGTCACCTTACAGATCAAAACTATGTCATAATTTTGAGATCGTTAATTGGAAGAAAAGAATGCAATATTGGATGTACTAGGACTTAATCTAATAAGAATGAGTGAAAACCAGATATTACATCGACGGACAGATGGACATGCATCAATCGATTTCGAATTTGATACTGATCAAGCGTCCATATCCTTATGGGGTCTCTGATGCTTCCTTCTAGACGTTGTAAACGTTCTGACATAATGATTATAGCCCCCATCGTTCGGTGATGGGTAGAAAAACAAAGTTTTAAACTTTGTGTGTTTTTCTTGCATTTGTTTTGAGAGTGCTTTGTGTATGAATTTTCTTTTACATTAATATCTGCATAGTCAGTAGTTTCAAGATTCCGAATCAATTTCGAACTGTACGGCGATTTTTCTGCTAAGGAAAACGAGACCATCTCCTGGGAGAAAAAGCTATAAAAATATAAAAGTTTCGATCACGCATTACGTGGAAGATAATTCCCTTACATCGATTGTAAACTCCTTTGCGAACACATAAAGGAAACTGTGATCGCGATGGATTCAAACAGATGTGCATAACTACGAGAAACTTGGGCGACTGTTATTTACTTACTTTAGGTGATGCTTGCTATATTAGATTAATTTTAAGATACAAATAAAAAATTTTCTTTTTTTTTTCATAAATTTTTACTTCATAAATTTTCGTCTTCTTATATGTTATAAAAGCTTTTTCAAATTCCATATCGTTTCTTATTAGAATTATTATTCTATGAGTATTTTATTATAATCTTGTTCTTCTAATCAATGTCATATTGTTAATAATATTTTGACAATATAACAACAACTCTCATAAAATGCGACCATAAAATAAAGAAAATTAACAATGTAAATAATTAATAGTTAATACAACAGTACTTTTCGCTTAATTGTGTGACCATCCATGAATTCTACCAGAAATTGTGATGATTTAGGGTGGATTACGGTAAGAATTACAGTAATTGGAAATTTGGCTCACATAAAATAAAGAAAACTTTTTTTAAACTGAATTTAATAAGAAACTCTAGGTATTAGTAAACGGTCCAGATCACAAATGCAGATCTAAATATCTCGACTTTTCTCAACTCTTGCATCTTCTCTGCCTTTCACTTATTAGGAGCATCTTTTCATCTATAAAGCTATGTTTTAAAGCATAAAGCATTTAAAAAACGAAGTCATTAAAAAAGCTTATCATGATCTCGGTTCTCGTTTACATATTTTCAGCCATTTCTAATAAAACACTGATTCGACATGAAACAAATTCGCAAAGTAATTTAGTATCAGTTACTAAGTTGAGTAGAAAAAAAAGGTATTTCGGTTGAGGATTACTGTAGCAACCTATTTTGGATCAAATAAATATTTCTGGATTTATCAACTTTTATTACCTAACGACGAAACGTTACGGACGCCAAAGATAATGAAACGGTATTCCGGTTCGTTCGTTATTTAATGATTGAAAAATTTCGAATTAAATTACATTTTGGGTTCCTTGGAGTGCTGGCATTTCTAATCGACGATCCAAGCGTTGTTCGAATTGCTAAGGGGGCGTTCCAAAAAAGTGATACGAGAACTAACGATCGTTTTGTAAGTAGAGGCAAAGACAAAAGATTGACTGTGTATTGGCCAAATAAGTCGAAGTCCTAATAATAATGAAATTTATGAAATGAAAAGTAGACGTCAAATGAAAGGATAAATTCTCAGTCTCTCCAGATAAGTGCCTATAACTCTATGAAAAATTTTCCGCACACAGTTTCACTAAATTTGTAAATAAAGTCCTACACTATATACCATACATTGGAATCGATCTAATTAAGAAACGTGAAAAATAATATGTGACCGAATAAAATATCAGGTCACAAAATGATCCCATCTAAAGTCTAAGACAGACTTACGATATTTGAGCAGAAAATTTTCAGAAACCTGCACTACACATCTACAAGCCTAGACAATTTAAAACATGATCAGACTTTTTATATATCTTCGTTTACTGTAATAGCCAAAACCCGACGTATGACACGATGCATTTTCATATTTTCTGACTCTTCATCTTCTTTTAAAGTTCTACGTTCTTTTTCATGTTTGTTACTCTCTTCGTTCTTTATATAGGTTGCCTTAATTGCTAGAAGGAATAAACAGTCGAACGTGGACTAAAATAAACTGATCAAAATGTAGCGTTGTAATCCCTTTCTGCCAATTGTTGTGATTGTGACCCTAGTAGTTAAGGTAAATCCTTATTAGCGTTTATTTCGAGAGAGAGCCAAATAAATATTTTATTGATAGCATTGTTGCCCATTAGTGGCCCCCCGTTTTTCCACTTTTCTGATAGTGCATACGTTTTAAGCAAAAAGGGCATCTGGTGTTTTCGTATCTGGAATCAGCTGACGTCCATAGCGCTCTGCCATCGTGGTTGCTCATAACATAAAGCACTTTACATACAATAACAAAAAATAGCTACCATAAAACCAAAACAAACACATATAAAAAATGAAAAGCATTTAAGCAAAAGCTACTGTACTGTGTATATGTACTTTTTTTTTGCTCTTTTCTCCCTCTTTCTTTTTTTTTTTGCGTTTTTTATTCACATTATCTTCCCCCAAATTACATCAAGAGCTTGCCGTACACGAATATAAGACGATACCTGTTGTTATCGTTGTTCTTTTTATTGCTTGTTGTTGGTTTGTTTATGATTTTGTAGAGACAACGGAAGTGATGTGCCCGCTAGAGAAATGAGAGCAACAACGATGAAGATATTAATGAGATCCTAAGTGTTGATTTGTAATGATTACGTGTTGTGTATAGCGTTTGCCAACAACTTATTACAAAAGACTACAAAATTATTTATTTAACCAATTATTTTAATGACAATTTTTGTTGTTGCGTTTACATTTACATTTTTCATCAATTAAAATATCATAATTTTCTCTATTCTTCACTCTTAACTTAAAATAAGATAAGCATGCAATGCTTAACGCAGAGCAAACTTGGATTATAAAATAATCCGAAATTATTTCTTAATCTAATTTATTTTTGAGATATTGAGCCAGCGGAGTGATTTTTCATTTTGAAAGGGTCTTCTAAAGTAGCAGAACGATATTATATATGGCAGATCGGTAATTACTTTACATAAATTACTTGCATCTGCACACATTTACATTTACACAATCCATGTTCGTGCATACTTACGTTCAGATCAAGTCGGCGGCGTGATAGACTTTGATCTTGTCGAAGAGGCGAAAATAAATTTGCTCAATTATGAATTATTAACTGGTTGCGTTCACTTCCAAAATGCTAATAATGCTTGGAGCGTAATCTGAACGATGTAACGATGTACGCCACGTTACACATGCACGGAACCGCCATCTTAATGCCTTCTTTTGCCAGTTAAAAGACAAAAAAAGAGAAGAACCAGAATTAATTACTCATTTGTATTGATGTCGGTCGCTATTAATTAAGTAGACAACTAATTGCATTTTTAGTTTGTCGTTATCGTGACGGATCCGTGGGGAGAAGGGCGGGGGGGGGGGGGGGCGAACGCATAGCTATCTCAACAGGATATCTCTAAGGAATTTCTTTAGTGAATAATTATCCAATGCCATAAAAGAGAAACTATAAATATCTGTATAGTTTCGTCGTTCGACTAGTTGCTTATTTGAACCATTTCCCCCACGTGTTTTCCGATACCCTGACAGATAGTGAAATCATTTGAATTAAAACAATTTATTATCGTTTTTTTCTTCATTTTTTTTTTTTTTTTTTTTTAGTTGACATTTTGACATAATGTTGTGTAGATTGCTTGTTATTGTATTATATACGTATATATATATAACTAAAAAATTATGTTCTCTGCAACAGTATCCCGTATTGTGTCGCTTTGCACTCATCACTGCCAGCTAATTAGATTATTTGTCAATTTGAGTGGTGATATATATTCTTGTGTGTGCGTATGTACTTAAGATTATTTCCCTCTTCTTTCTTCGCTTTTCTTTTTTTCTTTTTTTTGTGACCATGTGGTACAAAAACTTGTTGCTTGGTAAGTGCGACTATATGTTGAGGGAAAATCTGTACTGGAATATTTAACTTGACGTAATACTCGCAAGTGTTGATTGGTTAATTTTTTGTCAAATTTCGTTTTAATTAGATTTCAATGATTTCAAAAGAAAATTAATGAAAGAGAAGATATCCTGTGAGCGAAGCATATATTAAGCAACATTAGTTGTTGATGAAAACAGAATGAAACGGAAAAGGGTTTAAGTGCTCAAAAACGTCCGCAGCTTATGGGGTTAAGTGTTTGTAACACTTAGGTGGAACTAGAAGAGCATCTCTAGATGCACAGATAAAAATCAATTTTCTTCTTTTTTTTTCATTAAGCGAATGAAATGAATGCGTACATACATCGATCGATAAAATTTCGATTGCGGTATAAAAGTAATTTTACTCTATATTTAGCAGCTCTTAGAGCAACAGAGAGAGTCTTTAGAGAAGCCCTTGACATTATTATGAAAAGGGGAATAAATCTATAATGAAGACCACAAATACTTGGCCACAGAACGCATACATGTTAAGAACACTCAACTACATATACTAAAGCTGAAAGCGTTCCATGTTATGAAGAGGGAAATGAAGCTATAACGAAATCTGCAATTACTTGGAACTAGGGCATCTACAATCATTAAGAACAAAAAAAAAAGGATATACACATGCGTAGTTAGACATATACTGGAGTATGTGTCGGTTGTGTGGTCTCCTTCACATAGATGTTATGTTGACTCAATAGAATCCCTTCAGAAACGATTCTTGCTGTTTGCGCTTAAGAATTTGGGCTGGGAGCCACTTGTTCCTCTGCCGTCGTATGAAAATAGTTTACAACTGATATCCTTACCTTCACTTGAGAGACGCAGATTTAGGATTTACTTGGAGGCATACAATTTAATGTTCATAATCGCACTTCTAGGCACTTTATATTTGTTAAGCTTAATCGTTGTAAATTACGATCTGTTTAACCCGCTCAGAGTTGCTTGCAGTAATTTAAAAACTTGATCAAAGTTTCTGATTCATCAGCGTTATATAATGCAAGGGATTTTCCCACGTCCCATTTAAACTAATTTTGAATCCAAATAAGTTATGAATTTGATAGTAAATTCGGCCAGGATTGGTTCTTTGGAAAGGGGGTGTGCCGTTGCAAGCGGCATGCATGCTTATTTATCTACTTATGAATCTTAAATCTTATTCTTATATATTAATTTTATTTGTAATTTGTAGTAATTATGTCTGCTATCTCAGTAGTCTACTAAGTAAATCTTATAAGTATATATGCTTAAGAGTTATTGTAATTCCTAATAAGTATAAGATAGCCTCTCATTGAGTTTGAGTTTGTTTTTCTCCTAGTTAAATAAAAACGTGTTTGCTGTAGTTTCCCTCTAGTCGAGTCATTAGTCGAAGAAACATTTTTCCTACATTTTTTTAACTTGCTTGTATACATTTCGGTCGAAATTTCATATCAATATTTCTCTATACATTTCAAAATATTGATAAAAAATTTAATAAATTATTCATTAGTTTTTATACCGTACACCCTTTGTGGTATAAGGGTATGTTAGGTATGTGCGACACCCGGAAAGATTTGAGATAAACCCACCTTTTACCATATCGATCGATTTAGAATCAACTTCTGAGTCAATTTAAACTTGTTTTTCATCTTGTCCGTCCGCGCGTCCGCGCGTCCGCCCGTCTTGTTTACGTCGTAATATTTGAGACATTGTGTGACGAGAAGTAAAGACAAAATCTATTGGAAACGGTTCGAACGACTCCTTGGACCGCTTCCCCTATAACAATATATATTAAAAATCCGTTATATGAATAATTGTAGGACGGTGTAGGATATTTAATGGTTGACCTCAGCGTACTATAATGATTTTGCTTCTTTTTCTTTGTCTTTAAAGTATTGTGAGCCAATTACTTGTTTACAGGGCTGCTTTATGGTATTAATGCAAAATTTTAACTTTCCGTCCTATTTTTCTGGAATTTTAAGCTGCTAACTTGATTCAAAATCTTGTGCAAATCTATATTATGGGCTTTTATATCCATTACTAAAGCGTTTTAGCACAGTGGTTGCAGCATCGAGGATAAAGCTTCAAAGACCACATGAAATATATTTCTTTAATCGGTATTGAATTCTGAATCGACCTAGGTGTGTCCGTCTGTCCGCATATACAAACGTAATTTGTCTACGAACACAGATAAATGCGAACACAAATAATTGCGAATACTTTCCCGTTGCACATCTATTATGAATATATTTTTCCATTTTCGCAGACCATAGCGTATTTTATTTCGACAGAATAGTTAAGGCATTAAAAGTGTGGACAAGCGCAAAATTTTCAAGCCCGGACGATCAGGGAAAACCGACGCAGCATATAAGTCTTCGATAACGAAGCGCACCTGGAGCTCACATATTGTTTTTAAAGCTAAAAACAACTAAATGGTTACATTTGGTTTGTGAAATAATTGGGTCCACACCGGGTCCGTTCTGATCGCAGTAAAAAAATATTGAAGAATGTTTCTGCTGGGAATTACATATCGGGCAACATCAATCGAATGATTTCGCATTGACGCCCATTTCGATCTCTAATTATGATGCGGATACTTTTATAGTTCGTCAATCGTATCAAGAGTTAGATTTGGGGCGAAGAAGTGAGAAAATGAAATTGGAAAAATTCGCGGTATTTTGCAACTTCGCTTTCAATACTTTTCCCTCCAAACTAATATTTGATAAAAAGAATAGAAAGGAAAACTTATGAAGAAAGAATTTCAAAAAAAAAAAGCAACAACTAATGATTTCCAAGGCTTTTCTTGTTGATACCATAAAAAAAAAAACGCATTATGCGACTGGGGATTAATTAAAATCCCATTATAAATATTAAGATTAACAAAAATTTCTGGTAAACAATAAAAATCAAAAAAATAGCAATAAAAGCGGGTATCGTTAAAATAGCATTGCGGAGATGAACCATAATGCCAGAGTGCCATTCATCTCTGGCAATGTCCGAATGCCGCTCCATCCATTTCTCTGTCATTTCGAAATGTTTTTTTTTTGCTTATGAGTTTAAGGCCAGAAATATATCTCGTACTTAATTACTTTGGTAAAATATGAGCTTTTTTTTTATCCACTTTTTCGTCAATTTATTTTTCTTAAAAAAATATTTTTTTTTTTTATGATAGAATTTTATTGGAGACAACTTCTTGTAATAACTTGTAAAGATTTATGCTAAACGCGAACAGATAAGCGTCGTTTTTGTTAATTATAACGTGAACAACATATTGCAGTTGATGATATTCCAGAAAACAATGGGAAGCGTAACTCGGCATAAAGACGATAATCACAATCAAAAGCATTAGCAAATATATTTATACATAGACATGAATATATGTATCAATGTATATGTATATAGATATCAAATCTATTGGTTTTGTAATGCAATGTTTTTGTAATGCTAGATATATATATTTATACATATACATATCTACTTATATATATATACATATCAACGTATAGACATATGTATAATGTTTTTGTCACAACTGTTGTGCAACGCAATAAGAAATTAATGAAGACAAGGCAACTTTAGGTAGAGTTATGAAGCGTTATATACGACAGTAATATATGTCAAGCGACTTTTCGCTCTATTGCACTTTAGTGAATACCAGAACCTTTTTTTATGATAATTTTTACAAAATCCAAAAACTCTATATATATTTACAATGTCTAGTGTTTGTGAATGATTACCAAAAATAAGACTTCGATTTTTCGCCATCTGTTGGCAAGCTTCGCCATCGTTTTTGTATAAGTTTTGAATATTGGCTGGCAGAGGTCTCTTCACAAATGTAAACAAAATAGACATGTCTAAGAACGAACCTTGCATACTCTTACGCTCAAATCAATGCACGATAATTGTAAAATATATCTTCAGAAGCTGAGCGTAAAAAATATGTTTACCAGTTTTAATATCAATATGTCGCATAGGCTGTAGACGGAACATTTTTTTATTTGTCTATTTCTTCATTAAAGTTTTATGTGTACCTCGATTATGTCGTGTTTCCTACTATGAAAGGTAATTTAGTGTCTCTTGCCTCTCATCTGTGAAGCTTAATCTCTATCATTATCGACCTATGTTAGTGGCTGTGAGCGTGACACCAGCAGACGGACAGAGAGACCAATAGACAGAGGCATCTGTCAAAGCTTCAGCGCTATCTTTATCTATCTAACTTTGATATTGAAGGGTATAAAAAAGACACAAACAAGCAGGTAGACCAATGGAACGAGACCGAATCGGACAGTCGTCAGCATACGACACCTAATGCGTAATCCCAGGTGTTACAAGCGGTGAGAAAAATCAATTATACTCTCATCTTGCGTTGGTAAATGTAAATGTAAAATATTTTTCTTTAAAAAAATGCGGCTCATACATAAGCAATTAGTAATGAAAACGAAAGTGTAGTAGTAGTAGTACTAGCAGTAACAGTAACAGTAGCCAGCTAGCAAGTATTTTAGGGATGGTTTTGTTTTCCTCACATTGCCCTTTTTTATTGTAGGTATTGCAGTAGGTTTATAGTCAAAGTCTTTATACCCACCCAAATTGGGTGGTTTTTTAATAATAAACACATTTTAACGCTTTAAAATAATAGCATAAACTTAAGATATTAACATTTATTGGATAAAAGAAATACCTCGACTCTACCCACTTTATTCAATTATTATGTGACACGAAATTAATGCAAAGAGAAAGAATCTCCTTTCGAGTAACGTTTGAAGTGCACTTTAAGACACGTGTCCATCAGGAATGTAAACCTTTTTAAGGTAACGCCCAAGAACTATTAGGCGAGCAGAATTTATTGTAAGTAAAAGTTGGGAAAAATTTACGCAGAAAATAACAAAAACATTCAAGGGGTGTGTTACTCTCACAGCACTATAAAATGCATTTCTCTTTTCTAAAGAATTGCGGTTTATATGGAGGACGAACACACGTACACAAACAATTCCTTCTTACTCTCTATTTCTCTCTTACACACATTGTCTGCTTTATTTCTCGTATAGTACGTATGTACGTACGTATCTGCCCTCGTGAAGGCTTCCACTCAAGCAGGAAAAGCATTCAGCTACAAATTTGTCTTTATTTAATGAAATTCTTGTTACTGTGTTGCATAATACATACCAAAACAAAAACAAAAAACACACTTTTTTTGTCCTTTTTCCAATGGCCTTCATGTAACTTCATCTCGTAACTAAGAACAACCTTAGTATGCCAGGCGAGCAGAATTAATCGCCAGGTAAATTACTACAATGTAGTAGTTAGTTACATTGTAGGTTAGTTAAGGTATGTCGAATTTAGAGCATTCCTGCGAGCAATAAGGGTTAGAAGCAAACAGTCGTACTTACAAAACAAATCCTTTAATAATTCGTTTGTTTGAAGTAAGGACATCCGCAATAAGCGTACATTTACGCACACATGCAAGCATACATATGTGTATGAGTACGTATGAAATTTTCTGATACACACACACATATATTAGGTTAGCAGAGATTTTAGTAAGCAAGCTGTTGTTGTTGTTTAGTAATTTATGCTTTTTCCTGAAAATGCACGGAAAACCACAACTACAAGAATATTGTGTAAGCGTATGCTCGCCCAACCAACAAACACACTAGCAAAACGCGTGACAATAAGTGTCATTACCGACACAACGCGATACACGACACGATACCGATTAAACGGCCCAGAGACTTGAATAAACGTCTTCATAGTGTGGTTTGTGTATCTGATTATCACTTATATGTTTGACCTCTACCACAAGATGGTCTATGTCTTTGATTATCACTTACGTTTGTACGCAATGTGTATTCCATAATACGTAAAGGTACCAGCTATTGCCGCAATCTTTTTTTACATATTTCTAAGGTCCGCAAGGGCGTTACTTATGTCACTGTCATGTCAATCGCCATCCAAGACTTGGTTTACGCTATTGCACTATACACCTCACACTTTCACGCACAGTGCGATCTGAGCGGAACGCTCCTTTCCCAAAATAGGGCTTCCAAAGAAGCTATCTTTTAGCGGCTGAGCGAGTTGGAAAGATTCATGAGTGCTCTTCTTCGCGTGCATATCATTTGTGCATGTAGAAGCCGACTTATTTCGTTGTATGCGGCAGTGTGTCTACTGCTTATCGTTGCAAAGCTCACGTCTCTTGTGGTACAGGGATGTACGTAACACCAAAAAGGGCTTAAGATAGACCTGCCTTTTGTTATACCGATCGATTCAGAATCATTTTCCAAATCATTTTTTAAATCCAACTAAACTCTCCTCCACTTTGCGATGAAAATTGGTCCGTAGTAGCAATTTAGCAGAAGTGAACGGTAGAGAATGTGGATCATCTTTTTTAGAACCTACACGTATAGGGCCTATCATGAAAAGCAAGCTCTTACATCGAGAGACAGTATACTTTCCAGTTTTTTATGACGGAAACTGAAGAATAATAATATCTTTAAGAAGTAAGTTAAGTTTGCGAAAACACATCATTGGACGCAAACAATGTGTTATTACCAAAATGAGTGAATGACTATATTAGTTGTTGTATAAGATATTTAGTAGTCCATCTTGTCCAGCTTTAATCTGTATACATGTTTTTCATTTTTGATTTTATTGAGATTATTGGTTGTTTAATTTTGCTCTCTCTACTTTGAGGTTTTGAATTCTTTTACTTTAAATTAGTGCTTATTGGTTGGAGTATTTTTTCAATTTTTTCTTCGTCGTTGAGTTATATGATAAAGTTGGTTGTGTATTCACCAACGACAGCCAAAAAACGGGTGTCCTGTACTCTAGTGGTTAGAACGTCCGCCACTCAGCCGGAACACACTGGCTCGATAGCCATTGTTGGACATCTTTTTATGAATACATAATTTATGTATAATGCACACATGAATACATCAGTATGTGTAATGTGTAATAAATCCTACTCGGCTGCTATTTCCCTTTGAGATATAATTTCACTCTCAATTTTTCAGAAATTCATATTTTTCATGTTATAGAACGTACAGAAAAACGTTTATTATCTTAAAAGAACTGTTTCTTGAACTGTCTTCTTCGTTTCTCCAAACGCCCTGTTAAGTTTAGGAGTCTAACGTCTTATAACCTGTTAACAGATGTCTTTAAAATGCATTTATGCTCCTTTAAAATTAACCTTAGCACCCATCAACCAAACGGGTTTGCAATTTCAAACCCAAAAATTCTGCATAAGGAAGTAGATAGCTTCAGATCTTATACAGTGGTTTGCAACGATTTAATGCAGTAAATATATATGTCAAAACTTTTTTTCTAGGACACATCCACTTTGCTATTTCTATTTTTACTTAACCCCGTCAACTCGACGGGTAAGTTTTGCGAATCGCCACAGTCGCAAATATGAAGATAGGAAGGTGAACATGTAGTTAAAAGGACGGGCATGATCTGTTCAGATATGCGCCCATAGAACACTGATAATTTTCGTCTATGACTTTCGATTCCATGAATATATTTTTGAAAAACTGATACTCAAACATGCGCCAAAACCCGTTGTATATTCGATCCAAAAGGGTCTCGGTCGGTTTAGTGACCGGTGTCATCGAGTGCACAGTTTACAGCATTTACTGCTCTTCCTATTGATTTTATTGTTGGCAGTTGACTAGATACGAGGCTGGGAGCGTTTCAAAATGTGCCTGCAGTTCAACTATGAGATGAAGAGCTTGAGATGAAGACTTTGACGTTAATTACGTATGCACCTATAGAATTATAAATTTACTTTTCTCAAAGACGGCGGAGTTTAGTGTAAAATCTTTCAGGAAGGACACGAAGAAGAATATTTGATCTTGTAATTACACACTAATGGAAAAAACTAAATATAAATAACTGATTATAATGAAATAATATTTTTAATGATATATTTTAAAACTTTAAAAATGGTTTCTTAGAAAAACGATTTTTTAAAATCGCATTCAACATAATTCCAGGCATTTTCTCTTCAATTTTTTGCAAAGTGTATTGAAATGAAATTTTGTTTGGGAGTAACGTGAGAGTTTTCGATAAGTTAATTTAAAACTCATTTATGCATAAATACAATGCTTAACCGCTATCGGGGAGGAGAAGTGACGTGGTCTTGCCCCTTATGCTCCGCGGATAGGTGGTGTTAAGCCATCATCATAGAGGTCGACATAAGCGCATTTCTAAAACAAGAAATGTTGAGACTTCTCCGCAAGTCTAAGTCTAACTAAGTAAGTCGTCTATTTACTTAGTTTCTGCTTAAAGCTTATCAAAAAATATTATGTTCACAATTACCTTTAGGGCCATGTACTTTTTAAGATAAAAATCCTATTAATTGTAAGTGCAATAAAATCAATTAAATTTTCTTTTCTTTTTGTATTATTTGCAACAACAATAACAACAGCAACAACAACAACAAAGAGTAGACGGAAAACAAATTAATACTGGTGTCAAAAAGCACTGATAGGTTGTATATGAAGCAATAGCTAAAGAAAGAAAAAAGAATAAAAAAAAGAGAAGCAAAGCATTTAAAGGTAGGGCCACTGTCACACGCCAGCCATGTTCAGTCAGTCTACCCTAGTTTGCGGCAAATAATGACAGTAGAGACAAACTAAGACAACTAAGACAAACTAATTTCATTTTGATGTTGATAACGAATTAGAAAAGAAAATTTTTGTTTTCCTTTTACTTTAAAAGGCCACGAACATAATTGAATAATGACGGGAAAATAAAAGGGACACAATGAACACAAGTGAAGTGAACATTAAAAGCATGCGGAGTGTGTGCTAAAGAGAAATAAACTGAAAATAATTAACATTTTTTGGTAATAAAATTTAACTTTAGTCACGTGGGAAGAAGAAGATACCCTATGGAGAAAAACACCCATTTAAGCAGTTAATATAAAGCTTTATGTTCTACTTGCTGTTTCCGTTCTCACTACAGCTCGGGTCGCAGCCACCAATTACTTTAGCAAATTAGCATAAACGTAAAACAAATAGTAAGATATTCACTTTAACTATGCATACCGGCACGAGTGTTCTTTTTCTTCTTCTTCTTTGACAATAGAAAAAGAAAAAGGAAGAAGAAAATTATATTCGACTTTGAACGAATCTTTTATGCCCATCACTGCACTAACACAAAAAGGACTAACAAAAGAGGGAAAAACTAAATTTAGATTATATTGAGTGGGCATGGCGGATTCTTTCAATATTCGTAGGATATTCTATTGTCTTTCTGTTGCGGTTTATATGTAAACGGGCAAAGGCGAGATTTTCTCAATTTAGATCGCACTGTAAGCGGGCACTTCTGCGACTTTAAGCCATTGTCAATGTCGGTTGGAGTGCAATAATTTCCAACGTTTTTGCCAAACTTGAAATAGATATCCCTGGGAACGTTTATCACAGCATTCAGCAGACAGATAGATCGATAAACACGTCTAGAACGATTCAGGTTTGGCTGTGTAAGCTTTGTAGGACCTTCGAACCTTCTCTCTTGGAATTTCAATATTCTCCAATCTTGAGTAGGCGTGGCGGTTTTTTCCATATTTGTGCCAATGCTGCAGGATCATCCAGGGAATATAAATGCAAATTTTCATCGTTGTGGTTCATAGGTAGCGGGAAAAAAACCAACTCTTTTTTTATTTTTGAAAACAAAAATAGTCAGTCATTATGCTTTATTGTGGGCGTGAATTTTGATTTTGATTGGCCCAATCTCAATAAAACGTATATGCCAGTTTGCTGCCAAATTTGCAGCCGATGTTTTGTTCTTGCGACCAGGAGAACGTTAATCACAGATAGACTCACGGTCAGAGGGGCATGCTTAAATCGCTTTTGGTTTTGATGCCGACCAATAATATATTTTGCTTTATTCGTGCTCTGATGCTTCTTTACGTGTGTTGCAAACGTTTCGACAAAATGAATATACCCTTTAGCTTGTGGTGATGCGTATAATAAAAAATATAAAATAAAAATTAAATTAAGAAAATATTTAGAAAGTAAGTCAGCTTTGCTTTGGTTACAGGAGCAAAAAAGAAAAAAAAAAAAAACAAGCCCATCCAATGCAAAGCCCCGGAATGCAAATTATTTTATTTATTACTAATTGGTTGTTGGCATGTTATGGTCAGATAACTGTCACAGGTCCCAAGCCTTTAACCATAGCCTAATTTAGGCAAAAATATTAAAATTGTTTCAAGTTTAGATAAGCGGTCTAATTTTTTATTAAGCCGTGATAGAGAACAGCAGAGCCCACACAACAGGCTTTTAAACTCATATAACACTTGTATAAAACACAATAAAGGGACACACCTTGCGAGACCATAATAAAATTTATTTATAAAGCTTTACGCGACCATACCGTCAAGTAAGTAACGAAATAACACTGAAACTACTATTCCTATGGCTAGCATGCTTTTTTTCTCTCTTTCTCCCTTCCTCTTACTGGGAATAATAGCTAATGCATTAGAAAAATTAAATACAAATACTTGTCAAACACTTAAAAGTCAAATGATTTCGCTGACTGTGACATTATCCATATCCATGTTCCGAGGAATAATACAAAAAATGTGTAACAGTTGCTTAAGTGTTCATTATTGTTTTGTTACTCCCCGATATCACATAAAGTCTTTGTTATATCATCATCTGTATATGTATTTGTTATCTCTATAGTATGCCTTTGTATTGATTGCTTTTTAGATTAGTATCCTTGAAGAACAGTTTGTTAAAAACACGCACAATTTTATTTAAGAAACTTTTTATTTGACAGTCACAAAAGTGAGTGAAAACATTGGGCAAACATCAAAAGATCAAAAAAGAAAAAAAGATAGAAACGATGCTTTGCACAGACAGACAGTTCACATCTACCACCATTTATTTCATTGCATAGCAGTGCAGGAAGAGATCTTTTTGTTTTCTTCCTAAGAGCGGGATATATGGGCGAATTACAACGCTTTTCATTTTGATATTCAATACCTGATGCAATTTAAATCTTCATTAACCTTTCTACGCGTAGATATGCCTATAAGGTATTAAAATGAAAAAGGATTTCTATTTGGTTTATACCGGCCGTGGATTCCCTCTCTCTTTAGTGGTACACCCGCGCAGCAGAGCATATCACTCAATAAATCTAAGGATTGACACCTAAATGACGTCTCTGTGACGACCAATCTGTATTCCTCTTGGGAAGCCCCAATGTTAAAACGACGTCGTTTCGATCATTTGTCTACGAATTGTAATGGTTAAAGTGACCCTACCTCTTAATATAATTTTTCGGCGAAACAAAACACAGTGAAAAGTGCTATGACAATCCGGCACCGCGGAAAACCATTATTCCTCAGTGACTTGGTATTTGTTAAACTAATTTGTACGGAAGCGAGACTTCCACCAGGAAATATCAAGAGAAATCCTGAAAATTATTTTCAATTTTCCTGAAGTGAAGCCGCAAGAGACAGCTGGTATCTTTCACTGGTATGGCTGGTATTCACTATTTTGCTTGAAACTTTTGGCATGAGGGAGTTATCTACTAAAGAAATATCGCTTTTTGTTCTAACAGTGAAAGGAAAACTACGTGTTACTTGACAGTTACAAAGGCAAAACTGCATGAATTGAAGATTGGAACAGCATCCCTTCCAGCATTTTTTCCCGTGTTGGCTACTATCCTTTTGTGAAACTTGTGGGAAAGTGATTTGAATAATGAGTTCAATGCGGAAAGTGCGTATTTTGTGTGTCTTGATAAATCCTCCCATAAAAAAAGACATCAAAATATTAGAGAACTCTTGGACCTAGTATTACTCTTGAATGAAACTATGTTGATGAGTAAATGAATTTTGCAAAAAAAAATAAATAAAGAAAAGGAATGTTTTTTCTTATGTGATATCACGTCTTATTGACCGATGTATTATATAACAGGAATACATTCCCTGAACATAATGTGCTCGAAAGCTTGGTAATCACCAATTTGTACATTTTTGGAAATATCAACTGTTCGTTTACCTATACACGGCACAGGCAATGCGACTCTTCATTACCTTCTTACTCTCATATCTCTGCCGAAGTGCATTTACAGATCGATATCAAGTTATCAGGTTTTGCCCAGTGTTACGTTATCCTTCTCTCTCTCTCTCTCTCTCTCTCTCTCTCTGTCTCTCTCTCGGTCTCTCTTTCTTATTCCTTTGCGATAGTAATACTATATAGTCGTAGCAGTGTTCGATATTGTAGAAAGCGTGTCCGTCTACGTTGTACCTATCGAGATTATTGCCTTCCAAAATAGATGAACGGTATTTTTTGCCCCTGCCGGGCGTATATATAATATTTGTCAAATGTTTGCCTCTCATTTATATTCTTATATATATTCTCATTTATATTCTTAACAAGCGCGCGCAGAAGAACGGATGTAATCCTGCGGATCTTTTCATAGCTTCGTCGCTCATAGGATAGCAATCTTCAAGTATTATTTATAAAAACAATTTTATTCGAATTTTTTCCGTCGTTAGAGACCTTAGTTATTGATCTTATTAACAGTTCGTGTGTTTAAAAGTTTGAGAAGACCAATTAAGAAAATT
Source organism: Glossina austeni (assembly GCA_000688735.1). Classification (NCBI taxonomy): domain Eukaryota; kingdom Metazoa; phylum Arthropoda; class Insecta; order Diptera; family Glossinidae; genus Glossina; species Glossina austeni. The sequence continues at coordinate 592,929 of KK502500.1, read as the reverse complement.
AAATTCGATCGGGACCGAATATTTTTATATCCATCACCGTTTGCCCCAAAAAAAAGACAAAAAACATAAAAGAACAAAATTCCCATGCTTTATAATATGGAGCAGGCGCAGTTGATTTCTTTTATTTTCAAAATGAAAATTTTTGTCCTAGAGACATTTGGGCGTTGTAGGCGTCCTTTGAAAAGTTTCGGTCAATTCCAAATTCTTTTGCAAATTTTTAAGCGATGTCTTGATTTTCGTTAACGGGAGAATGTTTACCACATTAGCATTTGTGGTAAACATCTGTCAAAAACAGACAAATGGACAGACGAACATGCGGACATATTTAGGTGCATTCCAAATTTGAAACTGACCAAGAATTTGTACACTGTACGGGGTTTTTGAACATTGTTTCTCCGCGTTATATAGTTATTGAAAAAATAATTCAATTTTGATGCACTATAATATTGGCTACATGTGGTCAATTTTTTTCATTTTTGTGCACGTATGCTACAGCATCGCCCATAGAATATGCGTTCCAATCTTTGTATATTTATCTACTAGAGTTTATGAGTAATGAGGAAAAGTCCAATTTTTTATTCCTTTTGGAAAACAGAGGTGTTCTCAGTTTACGTGGTGATGTGGGTGTGTCCTTCGACCGATTTTGCGCATTTTCAATACCAACCTGCGTGCAAGAACTTCCAATGTTTCTCCTAAATTTGAAGTCGGTAGCTTCGTTTTTGCGGCCAGGAGAATGTTTACAACAGACGTTACACAAACGGACAGACGGACATGCTTAGATCGGTTTAGGATTTGATGCTTATCAAGAGTATACATACTCTATGGGGTCCCTGCTGCTTCCTTCTGGGCGTTGCAAACGTTTTGACAAAATGATTATACTCCTGATCCTTCGGTGACTTGACTTTAAACGAGCTTTTATACTTACTTTTTTATCCCTAAAAATGTTGATCTTTCTTACACCCTTTGTACAACATTTTACGTAGATCTTACGAGTTTTTAGGGTATTTAGAAGTAATCTGACGGATCTGAAACAATTCGCACGCAGGGCCAACGAATATCTTATATTGGTAAGAGGTGATATTTTAGCTAAGGCTAAGAGCAAAGTGCCTTTCTTAGTACTATTTAAGAATATTTTCTAATTTGAAGAAATTTCTGCTTATAAGATAATGAGAAAATAAAACAATATCCATATCTTCTCCCTGGAGACTTCACGTGCTCCCAAAAAGGAAAAATCCAATTAGCATCATTTATCTCCTATTATTTCATGCTACTTTAGACACTTGGCCAATTCAAGTCACAATTTTATGTTAATGTAAAATTTTTATATTCAAATACTTTATGGTTAATTTCAATATCAAAACTTCGAATGACAACCACCGTAAACACGCTTTACACAAAGCCTTAAACAAAAAATGAGCGCAAGTATAAAGAGCAAGAAAAAAAAAGCAAAAAGAAAAGATAATACAAACACACAAGTTTTTCTATTTTATATGTCAACAAATATTACTTGTCGCTTCAGGATATTTTAACTTTGAACACATACCAGCACAACAAACAACAAAGAAAAAGTAAAATATATATAAATGCAAATTAGAAAACAACACTAAACAACAAACGAAACGTAAACAACACGAAAAGTAAAGAAAATACAAATGAAAGAAAATACAGTGAAATGTATGCAAATTTCCTCCGAAGGACAGTTTTTTTCGTCCAAGGAAGAGCTGAGAAAGCATTTCGCAACATATTAGATGGCCTTTAATCAAAATATTTTCATAAGTTCTCATAGTCACTTAGGAAACATCCGAGAACTGAAGATGTCGATGTAAAACAATCTGTAATGGCCCTAAGACGATGCATTAGGATAGCCGTCTACCTAGTCAGCCGCATCACATGCTACTAGACAATCTAATTACACACTACGTTTAAGTCTACTGCAAACTGTGATTTAAAAATCGTTTGATTTAAGAAACAAAAGGCAAAGAACTTATGTTTGTCTTGGGTCACTCTTCGAGTACCATTTTATTAAAATAATTTTCAAAGATTTTATATAACGTTTCTATCATGAAAATGCTTAAACTTCTAGTAGGAACGCACTGAATATCTGCCATAATCTATGAGGTTGTTCGGAAAAACAATCGTTTTTTTTTCAACAGAGGACTTAATTATATTTTCTCACAGCCAACTGCACACTTAAGCCGCATAATCATTACATATTTTGACAGCTGATATAGCACGACTTGCTTCTGCAGAAGCTCGATTGATTCTACGGAGTTAGTTTTTACTTCAAATATGGAAAGTGAAAAGCAGCATTTTCGGCTTATTCTACTTTTTACCTAATGGAAAGATAAAAAGAAAAGCCCATTAGAGCTGCCAAGGTATTAATTGATGCAAACCGGTTAATAACAACTCGTGCGATGGCTGAGAGAGTTTTCCTCATATTTCGAATTTTAGCCTCTTATGTCTGTCATGTCGGGGGCATCGACCCCTTTAAGAATGCAAAATGGGACGAAAATTAAACCGTTTTAATATATTAATGTAACTATTTTTAAATTTGCGGTCGCCTTTCGAAGAGTTGTCTAAGGTTTACGGCAATCTTCAACTATGTTTATTATTGGGTTAAAATTTTTGTTGGACTTGTTAGGCATACAAATAACTCCTTAGCTGTGTTTGCAAAAAAAAAAGGCGGTTACATTTCAACAGTATGGAAAGAAATATATTTTTGAAGGCGTTGCCCCTCATTTTCTGCATGAGTCTTTCAAGGTTTCCCGCAGAATATATGAACCCATACCTCAAGCTCAAGCTATCTAAAAAGCACTGGGATATCGTGATAAGAATAGGAGGACCGCTCGTGCAAACTATAAATCGTTGATCGAGACCAGTATTAAGCATGAGGGGTAACGTTTTATGAATGAAGACGACAGGGAAGCATATGCCGGTCAGTGTTTATCTGTTTGTAATATGAAGCCAAAGTCGAACAAATCGTTACATCACGACTTTTGACGTACGCTGTCGGTTGTTAAAACATCTCACCGTATAAAAAATATTAAAAAAAAAAGCAAGACAACAGCAAAGCAACAACAATATTGTGGATAAGATACGTAAAGTAAATGAAAAAAATATAAAATAAAAATCTAAAGATTTTCATGTCACGGAAAATATTAAAATTAGCTCTAACTCTTGTTATGCGCACTTTGTTTTTTTTTGTAGCCATGAAAAGAAGGTAGAGTAGTGACAATATGTGTTTATAAAAGGATATACAAACTTAGACACACACACACACACACACACACACACACACACACATAGAGAAATTCTGACAGCAGTGATTACATAGTGATTATAGACCACAAGCTGTATGTGAACACTAAATCAAAAAGGGAGAAAGAAGAAGATGGAGAGATAGAGAGATAGAGAGAGAGAGAGGGGGACTACATGCAAAGATATTGTCGAAGCACCGAGCTCAGCACTCATGATGACAGTTATGAGTTGGTTTGTAGGTCTATTTGAAATGTTTGTCGGCTTTGAGAAAAGTTAAAAAGAAAACTAAATAAACAAGAAACTAATAACACAGACGCGCACACACACGCACGCCCATACACACTCAAACACAACAATCGAGTTGAGGGTGGATGATAGTCGATGCTTGCATCCTTTGAAAATGTCAACACGTATAAGTAAAATGGTGAAAATGTTTCTTGTCAGGCAATTTCGTACATTCCACTTCATAAAAATTATGATTGGCTTTCTTTATGTTCCTACTCTCCCTCGCAGTTCTCCATTCTGGTTGTTGGCTTATTTGGTTTACTTTTTCTATTTTTTTCTTTTCTGTTTCCTTTTTCATAGTTTAGTTAATGCGATGTGAAATGAGATGGCTGTGATGGCGGTGATGGCGATGATGGCTTGATCTTTCAACTCTTATTTTTTGCTTTGAAACAAAAAGGAAAAAAAAAGATAAAAAATTAACATATTTATAAGTTGCTATCTGGGCTCTCGTAGAAAACTAACCATAATTGCATAATAAAAATCAAAGATATGTAAATAATACTCTAAGCATTACTTAGTTGTTCTCTTGGAATATCTTTAAATTAGGTTTTTTAATTTGTTTACTAACACAAATGCTACATATGTAAATATATGGAAACAAAAAAAAAACAAAGGGACAAAAACTTTAATTTAAATTTAAGATAGAGTTCTTTGAATATTGCATAAAATTAAATTACTTTTCACAAACGTGCAGAGCATACAAAGCATTATACATACTTATACGTCTCGTATGTTACATAATAAAAACCAATTTTTTTATTTTTATTTATTTTTTTTTTTTTTGTCTTTTACTGACAATCTCTCCTAAGATGTCTTTTCAAATTACTTGGAAGTTTCTGCTATATATTCACCTTTAGAAAGATACTGCTTTAGCTTTCATTTAGGATTTTTTTGACACGTTTTTCAATTTTTTGTGACCACTACACCACAGAGTATATTAAGTTTGTTAATTGATCGTAAAGCATGAAAATGCAAATTGAAGAATTCTCATACATCGTCATGACAACGATTCGTTTAGCTTTTTCTATATTTGCGGAAAGCGAAATACGGCTCCAAAATTGCACCCAGGACAAAACACTTAGTTTTAAGTGTTTTTCGTATACAGGTTTACATAATCAGTTAAATCGATTCATAGAATCGCCCACGATTGTCTTCTTATTATCTCCACAAGCACTTCTTTAAGTTTTTTAACGGAACTATGCTAAAAGTACATGCTTGTAGTATTGTACGTGTATCACTGTTCAGTTCCTAAAATTAGTGTTTTGAGTAGAAGGGGGACTTTGCTGCAAGAATAAAAAAACATTTTGTAAGTAACATATTAAGGAATATTAAGGGATTTCAAGAGGTATTCGCTCATCAATTTTATGGTATGCGTATATGAGCTAATAATGATTTGCCTACAACTTGCCCAGACGTCTTCAGTATCGAATCTATGTGATGCGACAAAGCTAGCAAGAAGACACTTTCCGAACCATTTAAAACCTATTTGCGATCAATATCTGAATAACATTGCGATCAGATAATACGGGAATGTACTTAGATTGGGTACCAATTTTTCGCACGTTTATGATCAATGCTCCATGACTACATAAAAAAACACACATAAGAAAATATTTCAACTTTTCACCACAATTGTATACCAACCGTTTTATAATCGCATGAGGTCGTATAAAGATCTGACGTTTAAGGTGAAATTCTGAGACCTTCTTCAGCCATAGTTAGATAAGATTAGCGTACAATGCAGCTGATTGAAACTATTGAAGACCAGCTAGTTGAACTCTACGCTATAACTAATTAGCATTGCGTTCACATAATTGGGAGTGTGGCCGTAGGTTACGTCTTTTCACATCTTTATAGTGGACGTGCCATGAAGAAGAAAAAACAGCTAATCGGAAATATTGAAATTCCACTTTCTTTAGAAGCCGCAGGTTAGTATCTCCCAAATACAATAATTAAGACGATTCGATGTTTTGAGTGGGACTTCTTGTACCTTTCACGGTCCACATTTAACCGTTGGCAAGTGACCGGAAATATTCGAGACCTTTTTTCCATCAACATCGTAAATAACAGACATTATGATCGGCTATTTGAAAATTTCCAAAAATTAGGTAATAAATTTTCAACACCTTTACGATCGATTCCGCAGATAGGTAGATAAAGAAGGCGATCTGAAAAATTTACATTTTTTATTTACGTACAAAGAAACAACTCGTACGTTTTAGCTCAATGTTTCTATAATCACTTAACTGAGAAAATTCAAAGCTTAGACTACGATTTGAGAGATCTTGATCGTCGACTCTCCCTGCTTAGATGAAGTTTGATGAGAATAGTTGCCAAATGTTTGGAAGTCTGTGAACATTTAACTGAAACCATGCAAAGTTTACAAGCAAAGCTCACTTGGCAATAACTTGAACGACGCGTGTGAAGATGTAGCTGATACTTGCCAGCAAAGGTGGCTCCTATTGTGTTCTTGTATTCTGGAGATAGATTCTATTTTCGAGCGCTCGTGAAACAAGAGAAAAAATCGAATATTAGGCAACAAAATATTCGTTCTGAACCGTACAAATTGTCTTTGTTGGCTTTCTTCTGCATTAACATTTCAAGCGACTATTCTTACTTACATTCCTGTACAATAACAACAACAACAACAAAATACAAATTATAAAAGAAAAAAGTCAACAAAACTAATTTAAAAATTCAAATTTTTTTTTTTTTTTTTTCTTTTTTGTATAAATGCACAGATTTGTGTATTGGTTTTCTCTTCTCATACGTGGCTTTAACAAAAACGAGTATGCGTATTGAGTGCGACAGACTCCATTTTGTGGTTTTCAGAGATAATAATTTGTATTCTTGTGAGTTTTTATTGTGAAAGCAAAAAAAAAAGAAACGAATTACATTTTTTCCTGCACGAATTTAGTTAACTTTTTTTTACATTTTACATATTTTTAGCTTCCAAGGAATTTATTATGCTTTTATTACAAGTCATTGCTTTACCAAAGTGAGTTATGTGTCTGTGTAAGGATCATTTTTTATTAGAATTGCAACGAAAGGCATTTAAGGAGAAAAATAAAAATAAATTCAAGAAAATTTGTGAAAGCAATAATCAATTACATAGAAATTGCTTTTAATTTCATCCTACTCTTCTAGAGATGCAATCACTTCATTATTCATTCATTTTATTTAGAAAAGATGTTCGTGTTGAATCCAAATCCACTCAGTGAATATTCACTGCGAACAGTTTAAGTGATAAAATCCTTTCGTCCCTTTCCACTTTTATCCAATTGCTCCCAACTTTATTTGCAGCATCAGAATGAGCTAAACTTTCTGATTATTATTCTAACGCACATAACAACTTTGGTTATCGAGTTCCCTTTCGATGCGAGCGGCTGCTCTATTCTGGTTTCCTAGGTTGACCGCTACATTATTCCTGAAGCGCTGTTCATCACTGATCTTGCTTTTTCCCCTGACTACTACTGCTGCTACGGCTTTTTCCATTCCATTAGAAATAATAACGATAGCTGTTGATTTCTGCTTCCACACGATTTGCTAATCTGTCTTCATTCTTTAAACGTGCCCTTCTCTCATAGGCGACGTTCCCCTTATTACTCTAAGTGCCCTCTTTTCAGATCGAGCGTCCTCTCATGTTCTTCTTTGTTGAGGTGTTATAAGAGACTGCTTTAGTAATTGGATTCTTTAAGTCTACCGTTCTATCATAGATGAATTACTGTCTATTACTGCTTTTGATGCTTAGCAAGTTATTTACACTATTTCAGTTTAACGCTTTAGGGCTATGTTCTGATATTGTGAGTGGCTTCTTTTTACAATTTGGCATAATTTTGTTGTATGCCGCCCAGACAAATTCATTATAAGAAAATGTTGCAACCGTTTCAGTATTTATCCTGATTTCTTAAGCGTTTTTTACTCTTACAACGTTCAACGCATAGCACCGTTCAAAAGCAAGGCGTTTCAATTTCCTCTTAATCGTTATTGGTATTACTATTCTACAGGCATACTTTTCTTTGATATTGTTAGCGACGTCACTTATCTGTAAATGTGTTTTTGTCTTATTATTGACCGTTTACTGCAAACACGATCAACGGATCAACAGCGAAACGATGTTTGCTTGATTTGATTTTAAAACGAAGTCAATTCACAATGAATAAGCAAGAAGCTCTTGATCCATTGCAATCAACACATGATACGCTGATTTCGATAAAGCCAAAGTTGTATTTTCGTTTTGGCTTAACATCCTCCAGTTAGAGCTAACCAGATTAAGAGAGGAATGGATTAAATATTGTAGCACGAATTATCAAACTATTGCGTTAATGATAATTTGTAGTTGAAAAAAAGCAGAATGAGGTCCGAACACGAATCTGCCAAAAGCAATTCCGACCTACAGAAGGAGAGATGGACTTCTTTCTTTTGCGTTTACATAACGTCGTCTGCTTTTGCCCAGAAAATTCCTTACAAAATTTTCATTTACGGACTTTGACTGTAATTCCAGTAAGAAATATGTCTTTAATGCAAATTCAAGAACAACACCAACAAGTAATCAGTCGGCAGATAAAGATTCAAAGTGTCAAAAATTAAAGTCAAAATGTGAATGAAAAATATGAGCATGCGGTTAATAATTGCCCCTAGGATATAATAAAAAAATGACAAAGAAAATGAATTATGTCAACCGACGCTGCGTACGCTTACATTGAGAGTGGCCCGTGTTTGAATTAGTGTAGCTAGGTAAGCCAGCGAAACGTTAATTGTACAACCACACATCATGAAATATAATTTTCCTACATATAGAAAATCCTTGAATAATTGGACGAGATCACCCGCGGGCAACGGAATAATGTTTGCTCCTTACAAGCAAAAAATGAATTTTCCACAAAACGTATAGAAATTGTACGGGGGATTCCTCTATCCATTCGCTATCATCATCTTTCCTCTTTGTATTCTATATACTTTTTGGATTATTTTCACCATTCTGTCGTTATTTTATAGAACAAATTACTTTGTTTTTCGTTACGTTATTGCTGATATAAACTTGAAATTTCAGATTTTACCGTAAGTTGATGAGGACGTATGTGTCACCTAGACGGACGTGAAATAGACCCACCTAATCATTTTCTGATCGATCTAAGTTTGTCTATCCTTCCGTCTGCCTTGCTTTCTTGTATTCAATTGTCAGGTCGTTATTTTTGATAAAGTCTGATAAAATTTGGCGCACTGCCGTGTTTTTGGCCAAGGACGAATACTATTGGAAATAGGTCGGGTCGAACTTCTTTTTCGACAACTTCGCATATAAGAGTTATTTTTAAAAGTCCTTATATGAATAATTGTATTAAGCGAAGTGGTGTAAGATATTTAATGGTGGGTAATGTCTCAGTTTAGTGTTTTTACTTGTCTTCTACTTGTTTCGTTAGGTAAAAATGCCTCAAAAATGGTATTACATTCGAACTGAACTAAGGCGGCATTCCCAAGCTCATTTATAAACATAGGTTTAGAATGCAATTCAATTAACGGAGATTACATAGGAAACACTAGTACATAATCCATACAGAATCAATACAGATAAAGTTAAGCTTAAGGTTTTCACGGTCTCCGTAAAATGATTAGGTTGAAAACGCTGCCATTATGATCAACCATAAAATATTAAATAAAAAAATGCAAATTTAAATTAACATTAAAAAGATTTCTTGTCTCGTTTCATTACAGATATTAAATTTGTCTGCGTTTCACGATAATGGTAAGTAATATTGAAATATTAATTATGCCTTTCAAATTGCTTTGTTTAGTTGACTACACTTAGACTTTGTTTGTTTTCAATGCATCATAAAATAAACTTTCAAATTATTTTATCACATATTATGTATGTACGTATAAAATTAACGACACGGCCGGGACGGCAATTTATATAAATATTAAATACTCTTGCATTTAAGTTTTATATGATAACGGTATGTAATTATTGGCAATCAAATCTCATCCAAAATGTCAGATCCATTAATATCAATCAATCTACTGACAGTAAATGTGTAAATAGCAAAATTATATAACAACAACAACAACGACAACAACAGCAATTGCTTGGTTATGCTGAAACACACAAAACAAAAAACATGAAATGTTAAAGCAACACGCATTTTAAGACGAATTTTGAATGCCTTTCGCTTAAGGAAAGGAAGAGTTTATTGAAAATAAATAAACTATAGAGGCAGATAAATTTTCTTGCCTTCTGCACATCACTGGTCGGAATTGATAATTTGGTTATTTTCATAGGCCTTTAAAAACTTTTCTGCATAGAAGAGTACGTAAGCCAGTAAACCAGCGGTTAATCAAATTCATTTGCTGACTAATAAGGACGAGGAACCAGCGTCAACGATGGATGGGATATTATTGATCAGAAGTCATCAACTTGGCTCTTTCCATAGATCTTCTTGAACAAGTGAAAACATATTCTGTTCTGGAAGAGTATTTCCTTGTCAATTATACAATAAAAAAAGCAGTGTCGAACATTTGAGTGAGTGTAGTAAATACTGCATAACATATTATTGGCCTTAAAGCAACACGTGGCATTTTTTATAGACTTCCCCTTGAAAGTGAATATTTCGAAAGTGGGTTTGAATTACTCTTCACATGGAAGTTGGGAGATGTGGGTTTTTCAAAAACCTGCAACAAAACCTACTGATCTCGGATCAGATAAAACTGCGACTCAAGGCCTAAAATGATTGTCGACGGGAAATGTGTTGAGTCTTTCAAGCCTGTGGCTATTGAATCTCCGACACTGCAAAAGTTTCAATGATTTTACGGAAAAGTTTCTCTTTTTTCATGAACTTGCTTCAGTCATACAACATAGCTACAGCGAACATGTTTCAAATTTAATTATGCGCACGGCAGAGGCAAATGAACCAAGAGAAGATGCGCTAAATTGCAATACTCTATGTTAGTACTTTTATGAATCTCGAAAAATTAGCAACAAGTTGAAGACCATTTTAAAACCTTGGGCTGATCGGTACTAAAGAGCGTAGTTTTTTTACTTTCCTTCTTGTTTCAGTTGTTTTTTTATCTATTGGTCTAAGTGTATGAAACTCACTTTCATAGTTGGTAAGGAAGAGACTATAAGTGTCCTGTTAAGTTATTTTATGTCTATTGGTGCTGGAGTGATAATGAAAAAAGTATAAAGGCCGACATGTAAGACTGAGTACAAGCAAACACTCAAAGCAAAACACTTTTCTTGAGATTTTCCTCTTAACTAATTCGGTTTATAGATACGCCCACGACTGAGAACTATCATTTCAGGGTTATTACTTGCTTCTTCATCGGATATTCTAATTTGAGTTACTTGTGATGGGTATGTGTGAGCATATTAAAGTGACGACGCAAAAGAAAGAATGAAGCAAATGGAACCTTCAGAACAACTCGTGTGAAATTAAATTTTTGCCGCAAAGGGTTAAGTGGGCCTACTCGTCTTTTCCCTGCTTTACTTGTTAGCTTATTACGAGTAGTCTTTTATGCACATCACAACCTTGAACCAAGACCATATACAAGTGCATACCTTAATAATCAATATCAACTATCCTTACATGTGAAACTTCAATAATGAGCAGCAAAATGGCGGTAATAGGGTTTAAAAAAAACTCACTTATACAAATTATGGGCTATCATTTCCCTTCCTTTCCTGAGGTTCTTCAATTGCCTAATCGTTGTTAGTGTATTTGTGAGTGAATTAGAATCGCTTTTTCATAATTATATTAATGCGTAGAACTTACGTTTAACGTTCAGTTTTCCTTCTTCAAGCCTTCGAAACCCACTAGCCAGAGTGGCCGTCTGAAATGATCAAAGACATATTTACATATAAATATATATTTGAAAAGCCTTTGATAAACTTAGCACGCGTCCTCTTTTCGGTAATTGGTTTCGAAGGAAAATGTTTTTCTTCTTCTTTCAGTTAGAGAAAAGTTTACTAAGTAAGACACCCTAAAAAGTTTTGTTTAGTATACCTTAATGCTTTATGATGTAGAAAAAGAGACATTAATAAATCCTTTGACAATTGCTTACATTAATGCCAATAAGCCATAACCGGCAAAGTGCCCGCATACACAACGGTGTGCTCATATAAAATATTTTGAAAACATTTGGTTTTCATCGACTCATATTTAATGATGATTATTATGATGATTATGATGATTATGACGATATTTTATTGTTACTGGCTTGATAGCGACACCCTTCCATGTACATGTATATTTGTAACAAACATAACAAATACATTTGTTGATCGCATCATTAAAGATGACAACGATAAGCAATCATTTTGGCTGTAATCCTGCTGTGTGAGCAGTGTTGCTTCTTTGTTTGTTTGTTTGTTTATTTGTTTGGCTGCGTGTTTTCATTAGGTACATACGAAGTACTTAATACTTTCGCTTATCCTTCGTTTTGCCACTGCCGCTGTTATTATTACTGGCTGGTGAATGGCACTCATCCGGCTGTTGTTATTTAACTTAACCAAGCTGAACCATTTCTGACATCTGAATCGTCAACTTTGACAGCATTAATCTGTCAAAGTTAAACACAAAATTATTCAAAAGTAGTACAGTTTTTCATTTACTTTCTTTTTTTGCGTTTTTGTCAAAAAAGATATTTGACAAAATTGCAGTAAGCTTTCGCTTCAATCTTCTTTTCCTTCCTCCTTCCTCTCTCTCTCTCTGATTCTTTGCGTGCTTGTAAATTTCATAATAAAGAAGAAAAGCGAAAGTTTTTTTTTTCGCCCAATCACTATTTGAAGAAAATCAATCAACCTTGAAGGAATAACTTTTAATCTTTATCAAGTCGTTGATGACATTTTCAGTCAAAATATTTATTTTATACAAACAATATTTATAAGGTTTGAATAAATTGGCCGCAAGTAATACATATTTCGAACCTGATTACTTGACTCTTAATCTTTATAATTTATTTTCATATCAGTATTTGACTTAACCGCGACAACAGCAACAAAAATTGCAAAACAAACAAAAAAAGAAAAGAGTAAACGAAAAAGCAACAACACGCAACTCACTTAATTAAGGGTGTGAACATTTGAGATACAAATGTGAAATTCATGCATACATCCATACATACCGGAATATTAACTTAGTATAGGCACGCATTTAAACACGCAAACCGTACTCTGGCCAAAGCACAAAGAAAAAAAAAAGTAAAAGGAACACAAGCAGCAAGGAAACAAAATCCAAAACTTGTTAATATTTTATTAGCGGTTTGCTGTAAACAAATACAAACATTTGCTGCTGCTGGCGCTGGCTAAATGAAGTGGCAGCAAAAGTTAAAGTCTTCTCTCTTAAGGGAATTAATAGGGTAAGCAAAGAGCTAAAACAAAAAAAAAACTGGAAAACTAGTGTCAGAAAGATAAAATGAGTTAAATTAATTTTTTTTCCTTTTCCAGTTGTTTTTTTTTTTTGTTCTTTTTTTTATGAATAATTTCCTTTTTCACTTATTTAAAAGTTTCAATTTTTTTTCTTTTTTTTTTTTTTTCTTTCTTACTTTAAACTGGCAGCTAATTAACGCATTCTTGTTTTTATTCGTTACACTACTGGCAACAACTGTCATGTGTTGTTGGTCGACATTAAATGAAAATATATTTTTAAAATATTAGAAAGGCACGTGCGAGCATTTAAAAACCAACAACCAAAAACAAAACTGAAAGCAGAAAAAACTTTTGCAGATAAGACAGAAGACCGAAGGCCGAGCAACGTCAGTTTGCCGTGTTTTTAAGTTAATTGCTGGCTTTTAGACGCTAATTAAGTCTCAATTATTATTTATTAGATGAGCGACTGCATAAATTGAAATAATTTATTAAAGTTAAATAAATACCTGTAACCTGTTAGGGTGAACTAACCGATTGCATTCAACGTTTAGATGCTTTTTAGAACAAGAGACAACCTTAACAGGCTTTCATCCGTCATTAAACAGTTTTTTTTTTGCTTTCATGGAATAATCTCTTGCTTAGGATATTTAGAAAGCGAATATCTTTTATTGAAATATCTTCTATGAACTTTTCGATGTAATCTCTGTTCTCTGTCTGAGCGGTTTTAATTAAGGAATCCGCAAAAGCCATTTCAGTTTTATTTATTATGGCAATGGCCAGACAACATTCAAAAAATGATGTCCTTATCGTTCGTAGCTTCTCACTTCTCGTTACATTCAAATGTCTAAGAAGATCCTTCGTAAGCAGTGAAATAAGCGTTAGCTAAATTCGGGTGACATGACTGTTCTTAAAGAAAGCCTTATTCCTCACCTCCGTGTCTTTAATTCTCGACTGGATTAACGCAGAATTCTCATTTCGTTTATTCAATCTCCAATTCAATTTTACTAAGATCTCTGTTTGGCATGATGCGCTTTATGCGCTCGTTTAAAAAAAGTGCATTAAACTTTACGTCGAGAAGACTTTATGAGTTTAATTAGGAAAAGATTCTCTATCGAAAAATTTGAAGATGTTATCTTGGCATCTTCGACTTTGCTTTACCTCCAAAGTCATTCATCGCCAGCTTTATGTAATAAATCTTGCTAGGCTGTGCACAGCAATGATTGAAGTATTTCCAAGTACTTAAGGCTGTCTTAGTGTTATCTTGAGACGCATTGCTTAACGGTTGAGTTGCCCAATGAATTCAATCATGACCTGTAGCTTTATATTATGATCTTTGGCTGAAAAAACTACTTACCTTGTGGATATATGACCATAAGATATTTATGAAAAGAAAGTTTCAACTTATTTATTGGGAAGACTTTGGAAGACTTTGTGGATGAGGATGAGATTCCCAGTCACTTTCTCCTTCCGCAACTTTACCTTATGAGCACTGTTAGCCAGTGCTATTTATTTATGCAATGGACAAATAATTTTCAAAAGCTGGGATCAATTTTACCCCTCCCTTCGAAAATCGTTGCATAATAGAGAGATAGATTCTCAGACAACTCAGTCATTGTCATGGAGTGTTTCTTTTTATAAAATGTTCGTTAATGTGCCCGTTTCAGTATTTACTTTCTACAAGCATTACGCTATTCCCCACATCTGTGTTATTAACTGTTTGCGACCTTCAAAAGGGTAGATCAAAAAATGAGGGATCTCAAGGTTATGGAGGTCACTGAAGCTTGCTTTGTTGCTTGACAAATCATTCCATCAAAAACATATTGAAGTAAAAGAGACGCGTTGAGAGGAACGCTCTTGAAGGAGGAGTGCTACTGATTGTTGATGCATGAAGTTCATGCCATTTGAGCTTAATACCTACATACACTCGATTTTTACATACGTCCATTACACAAATTTTTCCTAATGTCATTCATATTGACACTGCGTTCTCTCTTTTTACTATTTGCGTCACCAAAAGGTGGAGCATCGAAAATCGTTTATTTTGTTTCAAAATTTGAAAATTCTATGTTCAACAAGCTGTCAAGCAGGTGTGTGCGTATGATTTCCCCAAAATTAACTAAAAAAAAGCGGATAATTGATAGCTTTTTCCCTATACTCGTATAAATTATTCATCGTTCGTTGAACACAAATACGAAAGAAAGTGGATGCAGATGATTTATTATAAATTTATTTATAAAATTTCAAGATTATAAATCGTAGTTGATTACACACATTCTACCTAACGACAAAGGCAATGTTATGCCATATCACACATGTTTATGTTTAGTATATGAGACTTGAAAAGCTATAGACGTCGTGAAGATTTTGAGCTCATATTAAATTTTAAACATAACTCTTTGGTGATTCATTAAGACGCAGCTTATTATAAAACGTTAAACACTTTCCAAATTGTTATTTGACATTGCAAGTCACTTCAATGGAGAGTTTTAGTCTTTCGCAAAAGTAAAAAAATTACACAAAAAAAATTGCAATGAATTACTTATCGAGATGCAGCTTTTATTTGCTCATTTTAAGGTAAGTAAGTGCTGTAGTAATAAATTTTTTTTTAAATACAAAAATATTCTGTTCATTACACATTCGAAATTTCCTTATGCCAAAGTTTATCTTTTTAATTTATATCCTACAACATTCTTAACCTGTCAACAGTGTTTTTAATAAGCAAAATTCTTTTACACATTATTACAAAATAACTTTAGCTCACCATTAACATCACAAACTTGCGTTTACTTATCGTATGTTTAGCTGTTATTAAAATGCAATTTCTCTTCATTTAACTAAAGGAAATCGTCCCTTTATTTATTTATTTATTTTTTTTAGCTTGTTATTGAAAAAGCCTCAAAGGCGAAGCAGGAAACCCTAACTGTAGTCTTTAAAAACAAACAAAACAATTGTTTTTACTTTACGAGCCGTTAAGTGGTAAATGTGCGGTAACACACATTTACAGATTACTGCCAAACATAGGCATGCATGCATAAATTTCGTTACATTCATGCCGAACTTGACACTCTTGTGCAAAAAATAAAAAAAAAAAGTTCACATTTGCATTTTAAGTTCGGCTAAAGGTGATAAATGTTTAAAAAAAAGAAGAAGAAGAAGAAGAAAAACGAATTACAAGCCAATAACTATGCTGAAACGAATAATAATAATAATGATAATGAATAAAAAAGAAGATATTCTTGGTCAGATGTTTGTTTGTTGTGCAAGCAGCGCGAGCAACTGCACCGCAATGAGCACGTAATGCAATAACACACATACGTATAGGCGTGTGGTTTTAGTATTTTGTTTTCAGCTATTAAACATGATCATAAAAATGTTCATAATTTTTTTAATAAATTCAAAATCATAAACTTGTTCAGCTTGATGCACACACACACATGAATAAGACAATGTTTCAAATTTCAGAGCAACAATGTTGATATTTGGTTGATTAAGACTAGATGAACGGAGTTGTTGGGGGTAAATGATTTTTGATAGCGTTCTACACTAGCCTCAGTTCCATAAAAGAAAGACCTACCGATCATTAAATTGTGATCGAAAAGTAGCATAGGTAACAACCGTATCATAAGCGTAATTAGAGAGTGGTCACAAGTCGTAGTGCATTTTTTCCATTATTTGTGATCTCACAAACTGATAGTAATATTCCTCCGGACTTGTGCTAGGGTTTGTGAATGTGAATATAAAGTCACCAAACTGGTTACAATGTCGGAAACCGGCTGCAAGATTCCTTTGCTTATGATGATAATACGCTTTAAGCACTTCTTCCACGGACCCAAAGTGTTAGCAAAACATGTCACTTAAGCATTATAGGTTAGTGGCTATGAAACT
Source organism: Glossina austeni (assembly GCA_000688735.1). Classification (NCBI taxonomy): domain Eukaryota; kingdom Metazoa; phylum Arthropoda; class Insecta; order Diptera; family Glossinidae; genus Glossina; species Glossina austeni. The sequence goes on along the minus strand of KK502500.1, from coordinate 576,140 downwards.
ATTCGTCACAATTATCTTTTGATTTTTGTAAACGGCAGACACATTTCTCGCGTTGGGTCATGGCCAGCATGAGTAGCCGAGTAGGTCAGAATCGCGTCGACGAAGTCAGTGTTCGCGGGTTCGAATCTTAATAGAGTGAAGATTACTTTGGTCCCAGTTGTAATGAGCGCTCTGTCGGTGAAGGCATCGCATTTATCGACTTGGCACACATCCATTAGGCTATCGCCAGCAACTCCGTATTCATTCCTGTCTTTCTTTTTCCACACTTCGTCCTAGACCTCAGCATTCCCTGAGTGATTGGTCATATCAAAACAAAAAAACGTTGTTTGAGATGTTTGCACCACGAATTCAACTCACGTCGTTCTGCAAACGCCTTATTGGTCTGATTTAGCTCCGTTTGATTTCCGCCAAATTAAAAAAAAGATGCTCCATGGATATCATTTTCGCCACAATAAGGAGAGATGAAGCCGAGTCACAACACTTTCGAGAATTCGCTTTGGCCATACAATTGCAACTCGCCAATGGATCTTAAAGAAGTCTTCCTCCCCAATCTGCAATTGTGGACAAATTCTTCCTATAAAACGCATTCTCTGTGACTGCCTTTACGTTTCTTTAGTTAGCAGTGTTGCATTTGGAGCGACTAATTCTATGGACAGTCAAAAATCAAAGCTACAGAACAGATTATCAATGCAATATATTTCTCTATTAAATCTATAAGGCTCAATATTTAATTCTCTTCTCTAAAATAGAGCCGACAGCCTGTGTGGCTAGGGCTCAATGTCGTCTTCTTTTAGTCTAAGAATTTATTTCATTAGTCTAAAATTACAATAGCAATAATAAAAATATTCACTTATCTATATTTGTTTTTAAAATAAATTTTAAATCGCAACAAAATATTACAAAACTACTTCGATTCGTTCTGCTTGCTAGTCGTCTATTTTTGATAAAGTTTTTCAATTTATGCGTTTTTACAACTTTTTTAATATTTTCAGTATTTGAATTCTTTCTTTTCGTTCCCATTATTTCTTAGCAAATGTTAAACACTTCAAACAATCTACCAATCAATTTTCAAAGAAAATGTAAAATATAAAGCATATGAAAAGGAAACAATAACGAGAATAGCAGCAATGTTAAAAGCAATACGAAAGTCAAGCACACTGCCAGGAGTATCTTCAAAAGTTGTTGTCGTCTTTCACAACAAGCGTGTTATTAGCGTGAAGGTAACTTAGGCTATTGAAGTAAGAAATTTTAAGCCTTCAGTAGATCGATAATCAAGTCGAGCGACTCGAAGTAAGGAAAGACTTAGAGTTTCTTATTTAGTCATTGGCGATCGTAACTAAGGCCAGATTATCTTAGCGTTTCTGGCTGTAAGTGCGATCATCGGTGACGATCACTTAAAAGGGACTGCGACTAAGCTTATCATTCACTCTCTGTCTTGGGGATTAAGAAAAATTTCGTTCGTAGTAACAGGTCAGAGTAGGTTTCTCGATGCTTCCAATTACCTCTGTCCGCTTCCAAGCTACCTTCGGGACAAGTGTGGACATTGGACAAAGACGGGCTTCACAGTGACCCACTTAGATACTTGATGTAACTAAGAAGAAATTTTTCTATGGCTCAGAGCCAAAAACTTTGTGTTCTCTGTGCCAACATTTATATCTAGGTATGGGATCTGCGTAAGGTCATTTGCTTTGTATCCACGCTTACGCTTATGCATTGCGAAAACTGGAATAATGTTTCACGTTAGCTACGAGTCGCTCTTACTGCGCTTTCACTCGTTAGTTTTCTTTAACTAGTGGCAGTAATTGAGGAAAGATTTGTTATTGTCCCCAGGGATAGTTGTGATAACTAGTAATTTTATTGTGACGTCAAAACTCACTGAAAATTTATGATAGCATGTAGTCCCAGTTGTTTCCTTGATCGTTAGTTACAATAGCTAAAGCAATATTGCGCAGTGTTATCGGAAAGCAGCTCTCGTCGTGCATGTAGTCTTCTCATGGCACGTTAATGACAATAACTAAGACTAGGAGTCGTGTTAAACTTTTTGTTACCGTACTACCGTACGATACGAAGGACAATAACGATGCGACCACTTTCCGCGTTGACGGTACTCGATTGCTTTTGTATCGAGTTAAGCTGCTGGCTCGTCGTATTCCCAACGAAATATTTACGAAATCATCAGTGAGGTCATAACAAAACATCGCTATCGAGTACCGTCAACCTTAGTCGATAAAACCATACACCGTAAAGCCCGCCAAGGTTTTTCTTTATGCCTGGGAAGGTGTGCAATCATGAGTAGCCGTAGGTAAGGCGGGTTGTATTGTAATCCCGTTTATTCTCTGACGAAATTAGTGGGCACTCATTAAGAACGCGCGGATCGTTAATGACAATAACTACGTCCAGGTTTGGCTTCTTTACCACTAATGTCCGCAACCGTTAGTGACAAGGTTTTACGGTGCACCCCAGGGATACTTCTGATCATTAGTGACTATAACTGTTTCACTGTCTGCACAGTTGGTCCTTTGGTCATTGTAGGACAGCGCTAACTAAGAGAACTTTAGATTGGCGACACTTATAAAACTCTCATTAAAATGAATTAAATAATTTGAGGTGCAATTTATTCGAAATTTTAATATAGTTCAGATCAATCATTCTGCAAGAGTGGTCAAGAGAAAGTAGCTCAATATATTCAATATCATCAATAATGAACCCATCCAAGATCTAGAGATGTTACTTATATTTAAGATCATATAAATTATTTAACGCCTAAAGAGCATATTTCTGAAGGTTAGCAATCCGGTTAAAATATCTAAACTTCTAGTTTGCATATTATAGTGAGTAGGTATCATTTTCATGATGAACAATGAAAATTTGCTATTAATTCATGTAGAAGAGAAAATAAAACACAGGGCGCTAAAACAACAACAGTAACAACAAAAAAGAAGCAACAAACGTCAGCAAGTGAAGTGAGAATTCTGTTGTTGTTTTTATGTTATTCTCGTTTGTTGTTTTTTTTTTTTTTTTTTGAAAAAAGGCAGTTTTTTCCCGTTGTTGCTCAAAGAAAGTAATTATTTAACGTTAGATTTACAGTTTGATTCTCTCTTTCCAACAACAGTAACAAAAACCTTTTGAGTATTGAAATTATTTTTCAAACGAATGAATGATTCGAACAACAAAACATCAAAAAGTGATCAATGATTTTGAAAGATTATGATGATGAAAAACAAAAAAAAAAAACAAAAATGCAAGAAAAAACAACAGCAACAAAAACAATTTACAAACGACTGCACAAAGCCTTGATTTGTGAACGGAAGTGTATGTGTGTGTGTGTATGCAAAAAAAAAAAATCTACAAAAAAATTTCTATATGAATAAAATAGAGAGAAATTCATTTTTCATAAAAAAAAAAAAATGAATTTCAAGATTAAATATAAAATTTAATATATTTTGAGTCTTACTTTAATTACAAGGCAATGGTATTCTGTTTCGACGGTAATTAAGCAAGCTTTGATCTTCGGAACAAGCAGAACAAGAGATAGAGCGGCAGCATAGTTGAAATTCGTTTCCATTTCCAAATGTCCCAGGCACTACGGTCAGACCGGTCAGCTCTATTCGATAGCCTCTTGGTCACAAAGTGTGTTTGACTTATGCAATATGAACTATGAACTAGGAATTATTCCAAAGTGTTACCCATTGCTAAGCACATTTCCATTCATCCTTCATTTAATAGATGTATTCCACGCCTTATCCTTCAGAGCAGTTTACCACTTAAGGCTTTGCTTTTGACATCCCCGATAGAGTACAAGTTCTAGTTGGCTAGATTTTTTTCAAAATAGAAGAAGAAGACTGCATGTGTAATGTGTGACGAACGAGGTGTACGTTACGCCATTGGAACGTTTTAGTCAATAGGAAAGTAGTAGATTTTGTCGTTTCGTATATTAGGGAGACGTTGAACTTAACTCTCGGGTCAAGTGCAACAATTGTTGCGTTCACAGTTTGCTTTTATTCAATTGCACAGGTTCGAGAGGATTTCAACAACGCACTAAATGAAGCTCTTAACTAATTTAAAGGTTCTGATCAGGACCAGCAAGGTTTTGACAAAGACGGTAACGTTTGGTCCGGTTCACATCAAATCTCTTTGTCAGGAATCGTAATAGAGCATATAAGACGTACTTTCTAAATACATAAATACGATGCAGTAGCTAATTTTAAAATTATAATAACAAGTATGAACGACATCCTAAGCATGTAGTTATTGCTATTAGTCCACGTTAGTGAGCTAAACAGTAACTGGGTTAGCACACAAAAACTAATGCTGTTCCTAAGAGTACTGAGTTCACATTTCCCAGCTATTATTTATAACTAACTATTAGCGCAGGTAAAATGTTTATGAATTGCTTTGCACTACAACTTCTCTAATCTCTTTAGTCGACTTGTATCAGAAACAAATTCTTGAAAAATACATTTTTCTGTTTAAACAAAACCAAATTGAAATGCGACACCCGAAATATATAAGTGAACGGACGAAGCGAGAAGTAAACCCATGCATAAGAGAACATTAAAATTATTCGTATATATTATAAGGGTTGGTGTGGAAGTATTTGAGTGAGTGAATGTTTATACAGTCGCTAAAGTTGTATTAAAAATGCTTATAATTCTCAAATGAATTATAATTTTTTGAACATAAGTAGACATTGAAAGAATTTGGGATTTATCGCTTCTCGGCCTTATGGCTAAGATCAAAGTGTAGTATCTGTTCTTATCAGCTTAACATCTGATAGCTCCTCCATCGGAGGACAAACAAATGTTAAACTTATTTTTGTCTAAAGACGGAACGTTAGGGGCTTGCTCCACTTCTGTCGCGGGTTGGCCCGGCATTGCAGTACTGCCGGAGTTCCGGCCCAATTATTAATAGATATCAAATTGGATGGGTAGTGTTTTCACAGAAATTGTTGGTTTACGTTTTTTGGGCAAGTCGGAGAGCAGCCGCGAAACGGTTGTTGCTACTCAAAAAAGTGCATGATTAAGGGAGAGAAAATTGCAGCGTTTAAGTACTTTTAGCTTCAGCTGCTTGAGAGCGGTCGGCGACTGCACAATATGGAGAATGACATTTTAGGATGACCAACGTGTTTGGCATTATTATAATCGCAAAACTCGGTCAGGAAATTTTAGCAGCACTGGAGTGGGGTGTTATAAGAGTTTTTCTTCTGCGAATGAGCAATCAACCAATGGCGGATGATTCACTGAGTTAAGTCACCTTGCGCAAAGATGATGCGCTACATTCTATCGAGTAAGAAGTTTAAAGCCTACGCGAAACTTTTAGATTATTGAGCGATTATTTTTTATTTATAAAGTTTAGTTCAAAATAAGGCAAAACAGTACCACTAAATACCCTACACAAGGTCACTTGATACAGTAATTCATATAACGACTTTTCAAAAAGAGGTTTTTTAAATGGAACTTAGTCGAAAAACTGGGTTGATCTGAATGATTTTCAATAGCGTTCGTCCTTCGGGCAAAACATGTCTATGTACCAAATCATCTCAAAAAATCTCGAATCTCAATGCGGTAGGGTTGACTTTGCTTAAAGTTATAGTGGGTGCTTAGTCGGTGAAGGCATAACACTTATCGCCCGCTAGACTGCTACGATACTCCCTTATCGCTTCTTGCTTCCTCACTTCCTTCCGACCGTCACTGCATTATGTGAATAGGCGACATCTCCTGAATGATTGGTCATATAATAAAAAAGAAAAAACTTGGCAGAGTCGTTGGTTAGGTGAACGAATAAGCTAACTGCTACCTGGAGACCGGGCTCTCCACGAAGTGATCAGACATAAATTCGCTAGAAAGATTCATGGTTGACTGTGCAACTGCTAGATGCACTTCCAAAAACAATCGAAGCCATTCGTTGTGTTTTTCAAAGAGCCTGTTAATTAATCTGCCAAAGTAGATAGTATTGCAGAACAGGCTTAATAAAGACATAAATTTGTTAAAGACCAAATTTGATCATCGACGAAAAATGAAAAACGTGATCTTTTAAAATAATCCAAAGGTCCGAGGAGAATATTCCCCCTTAGTATCACGTATTCGAAGTCTTGCATGTACACACAGTAGATGTGTGGATATGCAAATGTTACGAAACTTTTTATATATTTCTTTGTTCTTTTGCTTTAATTACTTAATTTTACAATAATTACTTAATTAGGTTTTAGACATAAGCGATAACGGATAGCGGTGGTGCCTACGCATGCATGTTTGTACGAAAAATGGCAGAAAACAGCAAAAAATGAAAAATTAAAAAAAACAAATACAAAATACGGGACAATTAAGTTATCAAACTTATTAACAAGGTAACGACATACGTCAGCGCAAAATTTTTTTCTTTTGTTATGAAAACGCATTTGCTGCACAAGTCAACAATGTTAACGGCAGTGAGCGGAGCACATACACAATACAATGACAAAGAGTAATTATAAAATTAGTTGCAAGCAGAGAAGAAGAATGAAAAAAATTAGAGTAAATATAATATAAAAAATAAGGTATCAACGCAATACCTATAATTAAGTCAAACAAGGCCTGACTGACAGACAAGATAAGAGCGAGAGGATATTAATTAAGTCATATTAATAAACATGATTTATGTCCATTGGCAAAATATTAGTGCGGTGCTGTAGAAACTTCTTAAATGAAATACACGACGAACGGAGACGCTTAGATGTTCAACATGCTACATCTTTCATTACTTTTGTTGCATTTCGAAATGGGCGTTGAACACGTTGGAAGTAATCCAGTTGATTAAGTCATAATTCAACCATTTTATTGTTATCGATGTCAGTAGTGCTCAGCTATCAGGCATCATTCACCACTTCGAGGAGCGGAACATTTTATGAAACTGCCTGCTGCGCTACTTACTTTTTATTATGATCTAATTTTATTCGCTGCAGTACAAAAGGTTTCCCAATGACTTGAAAAGGAAATGCGGTGAAGAAACCACCCGCTGCCGTTAAAGACACCTTTTAATAAGTTAAACTTTAAATGCATTAAGTGGTTCTTTTTATTTATTGATTGAACACATGTTTTGCTCTAAAAAACGTTTGCGTGAATAGTTTTACTTAACAAATATTTTCAAAACTATGAACCTTTACGAAACGTGCCCATTTTTATTTTAACACATTTTATTATAGTATATGACCAATGACGGAACATAAGGTAGATTAAGTTGAACATTACTTTTGTAAAACGTTATCGCTTTAATCATGAATTTGTAAGGGATTAATACTTAATTGTGTTTCTGTCCGTTCGTTTAACCGTACGTACCATAAATGCGGTTTTAAAATGTTTGCAATTTATTTTAGATGTCATTGGATAAGTTTTTGAGGCAGCACCCCGTGACAAGTAGAAAAGGTCTGTAAGCATCAGTGTGCTGCTGGTACAAGCACACCATAATTCTAGAAACAAAGCAGAAAGTTTCGAAATAAAATTGTTTATAACTTGCAGCAGGATTTGAAATTTCTAGAAAATATTTTTTAAAGTTAGGCATCAATTAAAATGTGAAAAAGATGCTCCGCGAAAGCATCTGTGTTACCATTGCATACGCCTTAGACACCGGAGATGCAACTCCGTTGACTTCAAAGCTTTCTTATAGAATTCTTAAAGGTCGTTCACACGAAGCTGTGGTCCGCACACTTATTACAGACACTCAGTACATCACTCAGTAAATCTCCGGTCTGACAGCTAGGTGGCAGCATTGCTGGCATATTCATATGATTTCTAGGCACCACTAACCATCAAACGATCCGTGCGATTAGTTTACACTCACTATTTCGGTGGCTTTAGACGGCTTGCGTCGGGTATCTCTAACTGGCTGTTAAAACACCGATAATTGGTAGTAGACCAGCGAGAGGTTTCTCTACATTTTCGAGCCATTTAAAATGTGTTGAATCTTTGATAAGGGATATGATAAATTCGTTTTAACCTTCCATTGTTTTCCCCTCAACTTCCTTCGGGTTTATGAGTTCCCTTTCTTTTTCGCATCTTATCTAAAAACATTTATTTTAAGTTTTTGTGTATTTTACATAAATTGTTTGTAATTAGAAATTTAGGGCGAGTTTTGTCTCCTTTCACAAGTATATATATATATAAACGTAAATGAAAAGGAAAATGAAATGAATTCATAGCTTAATTTATTTTTATTTTTCCATATCAATGACTTGCTTTATGGTTTCACATTAATTAAAAGAAAAGTTCATCTGATAAAAAAGGCACTTAATTAAGTAAATTTCGTAAAGAAGATATTCATTCAAACTACGGTAAACATAATAAATGAAAATGTTTTTAAATAGAGACTTGAAAAATTCTAATAATTTTCCTGCAATAAATTGCCATTAAAGTTATGTTGTTTTAGTTTAACTAATTTGCATTTTTTTAAAATAATTTCGACTGTGTGCACTTTAAATGAAACCGCTTTTACTACGAAACGAATCATTATTTGACGGAGAGTAACTTCATATCATAATAAACGGATGACATGCAATTTTTAAGATAAATTTCTAAAACTTCGCAAACCCGAAGCTAAGCCATAGTAATAATTGTAAAAACAAACATTTCGTAGTCTGAGTTGTGTGCCCAGTGCATACTGGATTGATATCTGCTCCCTGTATATTAAACCTTAGGGGTAAATAGTTTGATAGCATCCAGGGAGCATTAAGCGAGAGCATGTATAATATGATACGCCTAGCACCGGTCATCCTAAAGCGTTATCAATCAAAACTATGAGATCCTCGGGAGTCATGTTGCACGTTCACACCATGTTCCATGCACGTGCGCATGCGGGTAAGAGTCGGTGTATTGGTTAAGCATGGACGACAGAAACATGTCCTCGCTAAGAAGCTTCGGAGGAAGGCTCGCACATTTTGATACTTCCGAGGCAACTTCGGACATTTAACATAACATAAACATTTAAGTTCTGCATAATATTGACTAATATATCATAGTGAAGGTTGATGGCATATGCACGCTAAGCATGAATCTGATTAAATAATAAAAGTGATGGTGGACAGCTCCTGCCGCATACTTCGGTGGAAATGGTTAAATTGCAATCTTCTAAGAAATATTACGGTCTACGCTTACCTGCGAACTTTGACCTTTAGATGGTAATTTCCTAAGAAATGTTAAAATCCATCACTATTTGCGAACTCTTACCTTTAAGTTGTAATCTTCTAAGAAGTCTAAGCGCCCGATGTATACTTGGACAGTAAAATTTCTTCAAGCTCTAAGTCCAATCATATCCATAAATCCCTAAGCTAAATAGTTTAAATATTAAGAAAAAGTTTTTCTTTGAAAATTTTCACCTCTTAGCGGAAGAACAAATTATTTCTTACTTGGCGTGCTCCTTCGTATCCGTATCGCAATATAAATATTTAAAATTATTCCTACTTTAAATGGCGAAGCATCCTGCCACCAAATAACAAAAAAAAGGAACGCAAAATGGCATTTGAGTAAGCTTATTAGCTTTGATAAATTCCAAGAAATTGTCTTAAAACGATGTCAAACGATATCAAATTGAAAATTTTTATTGGTTGTCATAACAAAATCCTACGGAAAAGTATGGATGAAAGAAAAGATTCTTAAGCAAATTTCTCGGTTAAAAAGAAAAAAAAAGAAAAGGAAAAAAGGAAATTATTTACTTTACTTACTAAGTAGCGATTATGACACTGGATACATAAATTATTAACATCTATAGGGGAATCGATGACGGCGAAGAAAAAAGAAAAAAAAATGCAAAAGCCTACTTAAAATATTTTTTATTTTTAATTTTCTTAAAAAAGAAGAAAATTTACGTTTGCATTAGTTATTGTAAATGTTTAAGGGATAAAGAAAAGCCAACGTTAAGCTACTATTGTTATTATCATTTTGTGTGTGGTTAATGTTAATGGTAATGTTTAAGGAGGGGGAACACACACACACATACACACACACACACACACGCGTAGAGAGAAGGTTAACAGCTTTATAATGTGTTTCTTAGCATACTTAGTAGTCCGTGGGGACTATTCCGGTTGATATGAGCAAAGTTGAAATTCATGTTCGCCTCCTTTTTCTTTATTTTTTTTCATTTAATTCTGCATTGAAAGGTAGATGAGAGCTTCTGTCTCTACATGTCTATATATTTGTATGTGTTTATATATGGTTTTATATATGTTTTGACAATTATCACAGATGGTTTAATTGCGGTAATTGCACACTGACATATATATCTAAATAAATATATATATATATATATATATATATATATATATGTATATATATATGTATGCCGTTTAGTAGATAACTTTTAATGCTACTAACACGACTCGACTCAACTATGACGTGTAATTAAAATCAATATGTAAAAGTGTAAAAATTAAATATTTAAAATTACTTAAAAAAAAAAGAAAATGAACACATACATATAAAAACTTTTATTTACTTAATGATAAAACCTTTATCACACATACGTTCTCACATATTTGCTAATAATAATAATAAATTTTCTTTTTCATAGGAGCACGTATGTGTTTATTCATTTTCCGTTCCGTCGTCCGTATCGTCTAGAGTGGTTTTTCTCGTTTCACAAAGGGTTAATTATTTAGTTTGCTGGAGTTTATCGAGTCATTTGCTGTTGTTGTCGTTGTTGAATCAAAACATTAATGCGTTAATGACACACAACTGCGTATAATTATTGTGCTACGATTTCGTTACTGTTGCTCTTTGCTTCTCTTTTTTTTTTTTTTTTTTTGGGAATAACTGATAATTTCTCTTCGCTTCTTTCTCTGTCACTCTACTTACCAAAGCAGTATATTCTGTTACTTTATATTTTTTACGGTATGTTTGTAATTATTTATTGAGACTTTTAATTCACTTTTGAACATACTCACGCATACACATGCACATACACACACCCTATATATATATATATATACTGACACACACACAAACACACTTATACATTTATATATCTTTACACACCTCACCTATTCATTTTATTAATTTAACTGTTCACTCTCGCTGCTTTGCGCGAGTGTTTTTCTCTTTTTTTTTTTTTTTTTTTTTGTAAAATTCTACTGTTGTATTGTATGTAATTAAGTTGTTGATGTTACTGTCAAGATTTGTTGTTATTGTTATTGCAATTGTTGTCATTTTATTGTACCTTTTTAATCACCCAAAAGTTAAGCTGGTTTTTCAGGATTTTTATTACAAAAACAAAAAACGAAAAAAAAAACATGAAAAAAAGGCAATTATTCTTCTCTTGGATTAAGCACAATTTCTGTTTTAACTAAACGCAAAAAGGACATCATTATGGTATAATTAATGACCACTGGTTTGAGGTTTACCATGAGCAAATCATATGGTTGTGTAGAAGCATAAATAAATCATTTATAATTAATTTGCTTAGACTTGAAAACCATAAACGTGATGCTTAAGCAGAGATTTTAATATTATTGCTTATCATCTCATTAACTATACATTATTTATATATACTGGCGATGGCGTACGAAACAAATCAATGACTTCTTTAAGCCTCTTTTGCCTAATCGTGGCATGGACTTTGGTGTTATATAACGCTGTGATTGCTTTGAGCACGAAACGCTTGCATTTAAATCTTTACTGAGTAATTGTCGGATGTAAGACATTGTTAAGCCTTTTCTCAAAGGCGATCTTGTGTGATGGCGGCAACAGAAGAGATACACGAAATTTAATTGATAATCGACCTTACGAAAGAGGAATTTTTTGCATAAAAGTGAAAATAAACGCCTTTATGCGGAGATTTCTTCCGATTTGTTGCATTTTTTTTCCGCCATAAAAGTCAAATTGTGGCAAAAACTTTTTCAAACCAATTATTACGAATTTATTTATCTACTAGGGGGGATTTGCACTCCGCTCCTACGATTTCTTATGACTGTCAGTAGTGCGTGTTTATTTGCTTTTTTAAAACTTTCAGCCTAACAAGTAATCAGCTATGCTGCTTTATAGGTAAGGCTTTGGAAGAAGAAGTTGATGTTAATATGTGACTTGGGTGCGAACGATTTTCTTTGTGTTGGGTTTAACTGATTCTGAAGGACCTATATCGCCGATTGTTGGTTTGCTCCGTGATCGTTGTGGATTGAATGCAACTGAAACTTTTTCACTGCTAAATTTTCATATGAAACTGATTGCAAGAAGTATCTTAAACTCAAACTGCTGCACCGGTTCATCTTTTTTTAGCATTTGGTTTATTTTTTGTAACTTATCAGTCAGCTTAGAATCATCTTCTGTGTAGTATCCCATCAGCGAACTGTTTCTTCCCAATGACCATGTAAAGTTGCATACGTGAACGCAAGTGAAGACTTTGGCCCACAGACATCAATTAACCTGTCAAATAATCATAAATTGATTTCTAATGATTTCTTTATATTTTCCAAAGGGAAACAAATTTTACAAATACGGTTTCCTTCTTGAAAACACAATTTCTTCATAATATTTGATCCTCCATAGAAAAGATACTGTTAACCCACATAAAATTTCGTCAGTTGCCTTAGTACAACGCAGTCCCTTCGACGCTTACATTTATATTTCTCAGATCTATTGGATGTAAAAGACAAACAAAAAGCAAAGGATCCTTGCAAACATCATAAATAGAAAAAACTTCTAATGGAGATTTGGATCAAACTGTTTTTCAACACAAGCATTATTCAAATGTCGTCCAAGAGGCATCTTACAGAACTAGATATTTTTGATGTAAGCTTTGATGACTTGTTTGCACATAATGGGCAATAGCTCGACCGTAACATATACATAGGCATAGCTAAAAAAGTTTTGAATAGACTTTCTTTTTATTTTATCTGCGTGAAGCACTTAAATGTGCTGAAAATAGGTCGCTCAAGTTGCGAAAGTTAACTCTAGACCCTGTGCGCAAGGCTTGATTGGAGTCTTAATGAGTTAGTTTTTTAAATCACCATTTTTTTAGGTGTTAACGGAATCTCATTATATCGACCTTTAGGTCCTTATATAGACAGATGTTTTCGAGATTAAAGACAGTATTAGCATAAAACGTTTAGGATAATGGTATTGAGTAATTTTTCTCATACTAGATGGTCATGTTTCGAATAATACCAGTCCGATTGCCTCAGACTAATGCGTGCTTGAAACCTGACATTTCAGTTCATAACTTTCATTTTACCATTCGTGTCAGAAAATGAGATGAAATGCGAAAAAGACTTTTGCTACGGAAAGGCAATAATCCTCCGCCCTCCTTCTCCTCCTCAGCTCTATTAGAAATCTCGTACCTACGGTCAAGATGTTTTATCGGCCTCAATAGTATATCATTCTTTTTTATTTGAGTGACCAGTGGAGCGGCCTATGGGCGTGGGCGCAACAGAAGTATTACAAGTAGCAAATGCGGAGAGAAGGGAATAGGATTTGCTTACGTTCCGATAGTTTACTCGGTTCCGTTCTAAACATTCTGATACCAAAAATGCAACTCACTCTGGCTGCACAGTTGTCGAAAAAGTCGACGAAATCTTACAAGAATTCGAAGAAAGCAACCAGGCTAACAGTGCTAAATGATTAGAATATAGATCAAATAAAAAGTTTTACATCATTTGAGTAATGCTGGATACATCGCGAAGCTCGGTTCGCAAAATCTGTGCCGTAGGACAAGCATTCGTGCCGATCTCCGCAGAACGCAAGCTGCTTTCAAGAGAAGTCTATGAAATCTATTTTTTTTTTTTTCACATAACACAATCAGTTTGAATCTATTTTTACTCCTATGTACAGTAATTGCTCTGAATATTTTAAACAATCTCTCCTGTTGTCTCAGGTAGAAAATGCTTCCTGCTAAAATTGTTTTCGTTGTAATGACTAAATAAAGGTAGAATTTCATCTATTAATTAGTTATTTTGGAACCCTTTTGCGTTGCGATTACTTTTCTTTTGTATCCTCTATCCTGGCTTGCATTAGACAAAAGGTAGCATTTTTTATTAAGCTTGTAGTTATAGAAAACCTACAACTTTCAAAGAGACCTTATTATAAATAGATAGATACCGGTTTAGAGACGGCACGTTTTTCTAATTTTCAGCTAATAAAAGATGTTTAACAACGTCAACATAAACATTACACTACACTAAGCCGTAGCAATGAAGTTGAAAACTAGACCGGCATTCACGTGTAATGTCAAGTGTCATTATCTTGTTTGCACAACACACACAAATTGTTCATAAAATAAAAGCGCTTAGAGCAAAAGATGTACGGCTGTCAAAATGATCTACGAGAGTAAGAGACGAATAAAGAACCCTAAGCAATTACGGCATTAAAAGGATAATAATTTGCGCACACATAGGGAAACTAAACAAAACTAAATCAACAAAAGCGTGTTTTATGCTTAGTTGGAAAAGTAAATAAATGAAATTTTTTTTTGTGAAAAACTATATAATCAACGGCTTTTTGACGTCTCCCGTGTATGTACGTGTGTCCATGTGCGCATGTGTACATGTGTATATGTTTTGTGGACGGTGTGCGTGTATGTTTTTAAAGAGGAAGAAGCAAAAATCAACAATTGTTAAATGCAATGAGGTGATCACTTGAAATGTTGAAATAAATAAACCAACCATAACCATGGCACGCCCACTTATGTCAGTAATTAGTGTAACAAACTAAACAAAATATTAACATTGTTATTATTCATATATTAATGGGGTAGTTTGATCAGTAAATAGAAGCATTTACACGAAAAATGCACAAACAAACACACGTAAACGCACTCAGTTTCACATAAAACGGCAAGCACGCGCCTACATAGCTAAAGCGTGTGATAATTATGCATTTTCCCTATGCTGCAGTACACGTGCCTGTGCTCTGGCATATGCTTCTATGCTTTAGACAGTAAAATGAACCTTTAGATGCTTGTTCTTGATGTTGTTGTTGTTGTTATTGTTGTTGTTGTTGTTGTTATTGTTATAGGTAATGCATGCTCATGTTAAACAGTTTCATTTACAAGTATCCATTTCCGCAAGTTCCGTTTTAGTTTGGTTTTATGATGCCTTGGCTCTGCTCTGCTTTTAGATTTGTTACAAATATGTTTAAACTGAATAGAAATAATTACTATGAGTTTGAACTAGAGTGTCCGTCTCTCTGTCTGTCTGTTTATACATGGATTGCACGTAAACTGCACAAGCATAGCTAGTATAACCTTTAAGGGAGTGATAAGCGTGCTGTGTCAGCATCACACAATATGTTTTACTTAAACATTCAAGTGGTAAATTAAAAGTCCACTTATTTAGTTCTCAAGTACCCTCTACGTCTGGTTGCTTTAAGTCGTCCATCGTTACTGCATAATATATTTTCCCAGAGATTTATTTTGTTTGTAAACAAAGAGTAAATTTACACCTTTTTAATGGCATTTATTAAATGAGTGCGAGTTTCCAAGAAAAAAATCGATTCTAAAATCGATTGAGATTGAAAAGTAATTAAAAGAATAGCAAATATCTGGGAACAATTCCGTGATATAAAACTAATCTAATCTTTTGCCAAAACGATTTTTCCTTATCGCATTTTCTGAAGCTGGCCGAAAACACGGAAGAACTATCGATTCCGTGTATAGCAAAAACTTAAATATAAATTTTCCTCTCCAACGTATGATCATATTTAGATCGTAGATGACAGGGACCTTGAAACTTTTATATAAATGACTATTAGCTTAAATTTTTGCATCCGTCTTCTTCCCAGAGATTGTTGCAACAGAATATATGGTATTTAGCTAACTTCGCAGCAACACCGAAAGTTTTCATTATTTAATAAATTGAATTATGCCGTAGATAAGTCTGCAAATTAGTCAAAGCTCAGAATGCTCAGTATTAATGAATTGATTTTCGAGAACTATTTGCATATGTGAAATATGTTCACTTTTAGTATGGACTCAAGGTGCTTGAAACCCCTTTGCTATTTCCCAGTTACGATATGGCAACATATCGTAAAATATTATAACGTTGTCAAAAAACGCTCCACAAATTTTACAACTCAACTGACCTAACAACTAAAATAATTAGTTAGTTGGCTTCGGATATTAAGTAAAGTAGAGGCTTCGGTAATACCTACTATTATTATACCCATCATCGAAAAATGGGGGGTACGCTCATTTTGTCAAAACGTTTGCAACGCGCAGGAGGAAGTATCAGAGACCCCAGAAAGTATATGTATTCTTGATCAGCATTTTGAATCGAGCATGCATTTAAGCATGGCCGTCTGTCCGTCCGTGTGTCTGATCGTTCGTGGAATGTTTATTATAGATATGAACTTCGAATTTGGCAGAAGCATTAGAAGCTCTTACACGCAGATTGGTATTCAAAATGGGCAAACTAGGTTGAACAACACGCCTACGGTACTACACAAATTGAGGACATTTCTGCTTTTCAGAAGGAACAGGAAATTGGTTTTTTGCTCATTGGTCATAAAGGACAGCAGATAAATCTACAATGATTTGAATGTATATTTTGTGAACGATGATGTAGTACCTGTACCATAATGGGAAAATATCGGCCACGCCCACTTAATTTTATAACGTATTACATTTTCCGTTTAAAAAAACGCAGAAGCAAGGTTTAGAAAGTAAGTAAATTCTTGGCCAGTTTTAAATAAGGACGCAGGTCCATGTTTTCGTTTGTCCATCTGTCTGTCTACACAACTGCGTAGTATCTGTGATAAACCTTCCCCCTTTAGCGAAAATGAAGACATTGCCTACAAATTTGCAAAGAAATGTAGAAGAAGCCCTAAACGTTTCAAAACACGCGCCTACAACGCCCACATGCCTCTACGATAAAAACTTTTATTTTGAAAATAGAAGAAATCAACTGCGTCCACTCCACATTATAGAGCAGGAAAATTTTGTTCTTTTACTTCTTTTGTCTTTTTTAAGACAACGGTGTCGGGTGTAAAAGATTCAGTCCTGACCGGATTTAATTGTCTTACTTGTTCTTTTTTCTTTTTTTTTTTTTGAAAGCATGTTACACAAGTATTACATTCTTCCGATTAGTCAAAGAGCATTTTAACGACTTCTAACGACCGCAGGCTTTCTTATTTTCCTTTTGCTTTAGGAAACTTGCATAGAGGTCACATAAGAATAAATTTTTTGAATGCTATTCAAATATTTTTGGCTTGACACTGCTCGCTTGATGAAATTACATGATAATGATTTTTGCCTTTCAACGAAGTAATCGCACTAAAAGTAGTCACTGAGAATGGTTTTTCATTCTAATCATACTTCGCATGATTTAGAATCCACCTACCTAAGCCTTGTGGAACATGACTGTTATTGGTTTATTCAGTAAAGTGTTTTGAATAATAATATTCAATATAATATAAAAAGAGAAGCCGATGATCGATTAGTCTGGATCATCAACAACACGTTTGCGTATAAGTATAATATTCCTGGCATTTCTACTCTGCTGTACCAGTTCCATGTCTTTCCGTTCATTTTCAAGATGTTCAATTATTTCATATGCTATCAAAATGATCGTTAATCGGCGCTATCGTTGGCCGTACCTAGTGACTAATGTCCTGGTAAAAAAAATTTGGATAATTTTCGAACGTCATTAAAGCATGTATTTTTCTGCGTTATAGTAAATGTCGATTTTCAAAGTTTATTTTTATTATGATATGACCTTAAAACGAAGAGGACTATTGAATGAGCGTCCGTACGTTTAGATACAAAACAATTAGAATGCACTTTTGTAACCATGCTATTATATCTAAATTTTAACGTTCCTTATTATTTTTAAATATCAAAAATCCATTCATAAAACATTAACGTCTACCCAAGAAGCCATAAAGATACATATAATATAGGTTTATATCTAGAAAATCATTGCCATCCATATCTGTCGAAGCAATTTTACGGACAAAATCATCTATAAAACACGAAGAGTTTAATTCAGAAATCTGTGCGTTAGGCGAACGTATTTACAAATCAATGTACAGATATTACAACACACAAGTCCCTAACACAAAGCAATGATACACTAATCTAATACAAATCCATGAAATGATTATAAAAGTAGTTTGCTATACTTACTTACCAATAAGCAACTATACGGTGTGATACACATTGCCCCTGGGGGAATTGCCAACAGAGAGAAAGAACAAAGAGCACAAAAGGAAAAAAAAAGGTCGGAAAAACCCCAATAGAATATGTTGAGCACAATTTCAATAAATATATTTTTGCATTAAGTGCAAAATGGCAGAAATAACTAAACGAGAAATACACTTTCAGAGTTACTCGTATTACACAGCAATGTTTTATTGTATTTGTTACAGTAGTTTTTCTATTAAAACCATTGCAGTTGAAATTGTTTTCGGGATAACTTCAGAAAAGCTATGACTATTTTAAGGACTTGCCAAAGTTCGTTGTGTACTCAGTTTGTCTGTTTTCGTCGTGAATTCATTTCGCTTATGACACAAATGTTTTGAAGGATTTTTTAAAAATTAATAAAAGTCCTCTGGTTTACAATTAAAACTTCTTTCCAAAAATTTTAAGGGCATTCTGTCAAAAAAGTTCCCGGAATTTTTCCTTCAACGGAATATGCCTGATTTTGTTACTTGACAAATGCAACTCTTCTTCTTTGCAATGATAATTTCGTTTCCAAAACCTTAAGCATGTTGTGGGAGGAAAGTTCATCGAATTTTTCCTTAAAGTTTTTTTTACAAAATAGTTTTGTAGCTTTATTCTACTATTCATATTTATAGTTAGAACGTGATAGAGTCTTCGTCGAGTTTCTTCTGTCAAAGTAGTCTTGGGAATCGCTATAAGTAAACTAGTTTTTTATTTTAGTCACTTAAAGTAGGCTCTTAAGTGATATAGTTGACTTACCGTTAGCTTTCACCCAGTAGCAGCTTTTATAGATTCGCCCTGAGTCCTTTAAATATTTTTTTTAGATTTTACGTTTGATGTCAATCAGCTTAACTGCCCCATAATTTTATGTTGAAGTTATTAGAAAGAAAAGTCAAATATCTCTCTCTCTCTCTCTCTCTCTCTCTCTCTCTCTCTCTCTCTCTCTCTCTCTCTCTCTCTC
>KK502500.1:456235-556965 GCA_000688735.1 Glossina austeni | reverse complement strand
CTCTCTCTCTCTCTCTCTCTCTCTCTCTCTCTCTCTCTCTCTCTCTCTCTCTCTCTCAACGACGTCTCAAGTTCTTTCCTTTTTGTTTAAATTTTCGCAGGAATGAAAAATGAAATTTCCTCCAAGATTGTCAAAGGCAAAAGTGCTTTCCAAATTCAAAACAAAGTATCACGAACAGTCTTAAGATTTTAAGCTGTCGCCAGCAACTCCGACATTATTCTGATTTTGACGAAATATTCTTTTTTAAACAATGTCAACGAGCTTAGAAAAAAATGGAAAAATGCTCAATTAATCGTTGGTCTGCCTTGGAACGTTTTTCGTCGCCCCTGTGTCATTCAATTTTGGTTCCATGCGGTCGTCGCAGGCCTTTTATGAAAATTTGAACTCATTTGTCGTAAAAAAAAGAGAACTAAGACTTTAGAAAACTTTCAATTTTTCAGTATTTTTATTATATAGGCGGACAAGAAAGGGTCTGATAAACAAACTGAAAACCCACTAACTAAACTAAAATTTCAAAAGAAAATTTATTTCTATGTCGACTAGAACGGGTTTTCCATAACATTATTCCCAAAACTTTTTAGACACAACTTCTATATCAACTAACGGTACTATAGCGTTACTTTTTAGACATAATAAGCGCAATTTTTACGGACCTGGAAGCATTTGAAATTATTTTTCTAACGAAAATTTTTGCCGTCATTTAGGCGCCCTCGCATTCCCTAAGGGTAAAAACTTCTTGCACAAAACCGATGTTGATGATGTTAAACGAAATTTGCTGTAGAGATAATACATGTTTGCTTATTATTATTGCTATTATCACCATTATTGTATGCTACTTGTTGTTACGAAAAGACATTATAGCCAATAAATAAAGACATAGTCAGATATTGAAGCAAATGTGCGCCAAGCCATGCTTGAAACTTTTGTTGTCCATTATCGTTGTATGCATAACACGAAGAAATATAAAATGCAAGTCTAAAAAAGGGAAAAATGATTTGAATAAACAAAAAAATAAATATTTGCTTTGGTCATCAGTCGTTTGATGTCAAGGGTTTGCCGTCCACAAATGGGCTTTTCTTGGAATCATTTCGGCAGCAAATTGTTGCCGAAAAGTTCTGTGCTAACAAGAGCAAGAATTCGCAAAGTTAAGAACAGAAGTATAAGCGATTTGTTTTTTATATTTGTAACCTCTCAAATTTTTCTTCTAAAAGACATTACTACCCTAATAAGGTAACCAGTTGATATTTGCTGAAAGCGCCAGTTCATTGTTATTCCTCGGAATGCAATATTCAAAAGCGTAGTAATAAGATATTTAAACTCATCAACTTGCTCTGCTGTAGACTTTTGAGAAACCATTAAAAACTTAATAATCTTCCCATGAGCTTCGGTTTTAATTTCCTGATTATATATATGCCGTTGGTTAACTGTAACAATAAACAATAAGCAGATATAAATTTCCTATTAGACAAGGCTTTAGTAGCATACAAGGATCAAAATGGTTTCTCGTCTCGTATTCGCATCTTAGGCTTAAGTTACAGCTATGTATTTGCAAAGCATAGACTAAAGACTCACGTGTACTCCTGTGTAAGTTCATATTAAGACGAGGGTGTTGGGCCTTATTCAAAGTTATCAAACAGATGCTTTCGAATTAAATCGTAAATCAGATCTGGAAAGGTAGCCAGTAGATACGCATTGAGACATTGCCCAATTGAAGAGTCCTTCCGGCTTCACATGTTATCTAGCGGGCGAGTGCCAACGAGAAAGAAATTTTATTACATAAAATAACTGCTTCAGTGCTGAGCGCGTTCAAGCCCGAACATGTATGGTGTAGCTTCTAAAAACAAAAATTCTTCTTCATTTATTACACTAACGCAGTCTGCATATGTAATATATATGCCGATTCCAAAATGCATACCACAGCTTTACAAGAAATACACAAAAAGAACAAATGCTCTTTAAGAAAGAAAATGATGTCCTCTCTAAGCTTGGCTGCATATCGCAAATCTAGCAAACCTTGATAGATTACCTGAAATTTATTGCCCTTTAAAGGAAAGAGAGGCATCAAGGCGTACATCATATTTTAATTCAGTTGATTTATACGGTTTTTCAAACATAAATTGGAAATTGCAAATTGGAACAACTCGTCTTCATACAATACTGACAATAAACATTACATGCATAACAAACAAAAAATCTTTAAATAATCCTCGAGCAGTTTAAAGGAGTTACTATGGGAAAGATATGCAGCTCTTTACTCTGCTTTCTTTTACGAGCCAACATCTCTTCGTTTTCACTTCGTACAGAAGGGCTTTCTTGAAAATTGATTAAGACCGGTTTATTCAATTTTTGAGTCTTCGCTAATGCAGCTTCTATAAATTTAATGGCATTGTTTGCTGAAACGGGTCGCATTTTTGAAAACTCCTCCTTACTAAAGAAACCAACCCGCGAACGAGTTTTTGTTGGTATATTGGTAAACACTTCAATCTTACGTCTGCTGGCTCGAGAAATTTTAGAATCTTCAGAGCATGGAGCTAACGTTTCTTGCTGAGAAATCTTGTAGGGAGATATATATGGAACCGGCTCCTCAACTACGGACCCAATGGGAGTCTTTACTGCTTTGCATTTATCCTCGTTTTTCACTCTATTCACTTGTTTTTGTTTTTTATTCTTTGTCTGAGATTCGTTTCGAATTACAGCCTCGAGTACATTAAGAGGTCGACGAGTTCGATTTACTTTCGCAGAGTTTCCCGACGATTTCACAGTTTTCTTAATTCTAATGATACTAACAGAGCTTTTCAGAGCTTGTAACAATGCCTCCTTCGTCTCTTCGCCACGAGCGACGATGTCTTCATTGGAAGGTGTAGGACTTCCGGTTATCAAAAGACTTCCTGCCGCTCCATTCGTGGGCTTTTGCACAATTTCTTCTTCGTTGCAAGTTTTCTTTCTATGCTTCTTAATCTCAACTTTGATCTGGGCGTAATTTAGTTCCGTGCAATTGAAATTATTATCGCCACCGGCCATTGACTTTACTGCTATATCGGGTTTACCTAAACTACGAACAGGATATTGTCCCTCACTTTGAATCTGGTGCTGTCTACAATTGCTTGAAACAACTGAATAAGCACGATTTGCTAACACTCTTTTCAGGTTCTTATTTGGCCTTCCCCGTGGCACAACATTATCCGGAACCGCATTTGAGACTACTTTGGAATTATCTTCAGTTTTTACATTTGTGGGAGCGAAATCTTTCGGCAAACATTTCTTGCTTGGTGTAATATTAATATTAGTATTTTCCGCTTGAACGCCTTGGGTGGTAATATAATCCTCAAAAAATAATGATTGACTCAATGACGATGCTCCAAGATGAATAAAGCGTTTCTCTTGTTTCCCTACCTTCAGTTTGCATTTGTCGTAGTCATCCGCAGGCTTAGCTACTTTCAGTTCAGAGTTGCAATCAGGTAGGGATTGATTACAATTGCCCGAATGATTAATGCCCGAGTCTTGGTCAGACGAATTATGCAAAATCTTATCACAAGAGAAAAGTTTAGTAAGCTTTGGATGATTTGGAAAATTCAACTTTCCATCTTCTTCTTTGTTAAAACCTGTAGTACTTTCACTGCTAACGGTTATGCAATCAACTTGTGTTCGTTTTGTTGAAGTTATCAAAAATTTCCGATATTCCAATTCGCAACCATTTAATTTCCTCTTTTGTTCTGAAATGTTAATTTCTTCTGATTCGTTTCTTTTCTTTATTTCCATTGTCTCCATGTTGCGATTATTTTCAAGATATTCTGCGTCAGCAAACGCGTTATTATAATACTTCCCCCTATTTTTGTGATCTTTGGTAACCCAATTCTGGGCCATTTGTGTTATAGAGGTTTGAGTTTCTATTGTGCGCTCCTCCCCTGGACAATAGATATATTGATTAATTTCATTCTTAGTCAATTTTGTTGAAGATGTCTGCGTTTCAATTGTTCGCCATATAATCGGACAATTGGTTCCCACGCTCCTTTGGAGAATATATTCACTTTTCTTGTAATTGCAAGGGACCTCGAAATTTGGAGTTTTATAAACTGAAAATTTTGATGGGTCACATAACTTTACATCTTTCGCCACGCGCAAGAAGTTATCGCGCTCAGCCTTCCCAAGTTGATCTACGTAGTCCTCATAGTCCACAAGCGCTTCATCAGCTTTAGGAGACGTTTTGTTCATTTCAAGATTACTATTATTATTACCGATGACTTTATGGTCGCCCATAGGAACCTCTTCAGGTGTTTGTCCCTTCAAAGAACTGTGTTTCCATAAACTTTTTAAAAAACAACTCTGTTGACTTTTATTTGACGAGCACCTGTCATCGCCGTTCTCCTTTTGATCCAGCAACGAGTCTCTATGTGTCCTTCTTTGCTTTCGAGCACGAAGAAGGGCTCTCGAACCTAATCTGCAATTTTTTCTCAGCAAAGTTTTTGAACATTTCAAATTCAGATGGTCTAACGATCGAAATTCCGAAGATGGCCTAGAATAATTTTCGGCAAACATATCGAATTGGGATACTTTGACAAGAACTTCCTTACGATTAATATCCCTCGTCACTGAAATGCAATGACGCGGTGACCTACGTACGATCGTCATTGGCCCAGGACGGCAAATTATCTCGGCTATAACATGTTTGGGAAGTAATTTTTGTTTAACCGCTTGCAGTTTCATCCTTGGCGATTCATTTGCCAAACATTTAGCCGCCTGCCATGGGCAACTTGTCGGCTTTGACCAGAAAGAAGTTTCATTGTCTACGAGAGCGCAAAGATTTTTAAGGGAAAGTCCTGCACGACTTTCTCGTTTATTTTCACACATTTTATCTCATTCACAATTATTACACGAAAAATAACTAAAATTTATTAAAAAAAAATAAGACCAAAATCTACATGAATGCCCCTTCGACTACAAGAACACGCACAACTAAACTAAACTAAACTACTATCAACGCGTATAAAATTTACAAAAAAATTTTTTTTCGTCAACAGCAAAACACTACTTTGACATATTCTTATCCGCCTACTATTGTTCATGTTTCAGAGATTTCTTTAAAGAATATTTTTTCTACTTGCAATGATTGCCATAATGGCATCAATCTGTTGTAGGCTGTCACAGATTAACGCTGTATAAGTCAGGTAAAAAATAAGATCTGTGTTAATTTTTTTTCCCCCATTTTATCTATACTTTTATATCCGGGCATATATATTTTAAGCAAACACATCTTAATGCTAAGTGCGGTGAACGTATTACGTACGCCCTATGGTGCGTTCGTGTGTGTTTATGTGTATTATATTGTTATTATATCTCGTTATTAATATGAATAGCAAAGAAAAAAGTGACACGTTCTTGTGTTTCTTCGATTTATTTTTATGTATGACTATCCAATGAAGCGACGTGTCCTATACGTGTAGGCACGAGGGCAGTCAGGAATGATTGTAGGTAGAAAAGGTCGGAAGGTTCGTTATTGAGAGCCTCCCGCAGCTAAAAACGAACCTAGGCCTTCCATATAAGCCTATCGGACTTTCCATAGGAGGGTGATGAGCTTTTTGTGAGCTATAACGAAAAATCCTTTGAATATAGGGCTTAAGCGAGCATATTCCAAAGTGTTGCAGAACATATAATATAATAAACTTAGCGCATCTGCAACGAGATATTAACAAAAAAGATGTATATCAGAATCTCTAGAGTGTGTTTTAAAATTATTTTTTTATAAAGCTTTTAAAAAATCAATCTGCACACAAAAAAGTAAATCGATTGTTATCCAAGTCTTTCGACTGTAAAGCGCGTTTTTTTTGTGACGAAATTTCCCCAGTTGAAGGTTTAGTAAAAATAAAAAAAAGTAAACAACAATAAAGGCAATGATTTCTAATTTCAGAACTTTACGTATATATAAATATATGTATAAAAAAGGTAAACGAAATCATCAAGAATAGCAGAGGCAAGAACAACAACAAGAAGAAAATCGAGTGATATATAAAAGCAATATTTTCCACATGGGAGAGCTTGTAAGCAATTGCAATCTGCAGTTAAACAAAAGAAGCTTAACATACACACACACACCTACACACTTACACACTCCTAAACATACACCCACACAATTACATATGTGCACACCAAAGAAGACAATCAGCCGCAAAACGTTTAGCAAGTGGTGGGTATATGCTAACAACAAGAACGACAACAACAATAAGGACAACAACAACAACAACAACAACAATGACGACAACAACTAACAAATGATAAAAAGAAAACATAAATGAATGTGTGAGAAGATAAGTAAACGGGTGTGCGTGTATGTGTGCATGCGTATATGTAGGCGAGTGTAAGTGAATGCACCGCAATCAAGAAGCAATCGACACCAAAAACAAAATGACACATACATACACACACACGTGCATACACACACAAAGTAAATTGCAAGCAACCATCTATGCAGTCGATGATGATATTCTACTAGTGAACAAATACTGTCTGTTCTTGATTGTTATGCGAGCAAACAGTAAAAACACATTACTACCAAACCAATAACGCACAAAAGTGTCTTTCTTTCATTTATTCTTTCTGTCTTTCTGCTGGCTCTTTTGCCTTTCTTTCAATCTATGCCGAAGAATATGGTAGAGAGTGAAAAGAAAAACAAAAACCTTCTTGGTAAGAAAATTGCAAAAGCTTAGCTTAACACTCCCCACAAGTTCAATACACTACCACACAGACATTGTTTTCCTTATTGAAGAGATAGAGGATTTACATTATAAGGCCACACTACATACACAAAGAAACGTTTAAAATGATTCTTTTCCTAAACGCAGCATAGTAAAGAGAAATCACAACAACAATAACAACAACATTCTTGTATATGTTAAGTCAGTGACTGTACAAAAATAAAAAGAGAAAAAAACAATTTAAAGAAGAAATGAAAGCTTGATGTTAAACAAACGAAAATTTTAGCGAAAACTGGAAAAATGATTTTTCTAAGGTAATCAATTAAGCAGGAAAATAATTAATTAAGCGGCAGCTGTTTACATATCCGATCATTCAGAAACTTCGCAGATGAACAGTGAAAAAAATGAATAATTGAGGCAAAGCATAATTTTTTCGCGATATATGCGCCCTTACCCTCGGCAGATAGGTATTGAGAACTTGTGTGTTGGTGTGTTCTTTCTTTCGAAACTTATTAACAGTTGTTGCGAGTTTTTCGTTTAACGCTTGAAGCACCTACATGGAAGACATACAACCTAATCCCAGTATGGGTCAACTGATCTGACGTTAATCGCTGCGCAATTTTTCAATATTTTGTTCTTTTTTTGGCGGTATTATGAATGAAAAATTAATTTTTATTATTTTGTTATCTGTATTGATTGAATGCACATCAGATTTTCAAACTGTTTTTATTAATTTTTAATTTATTTAAATTTTTCTTTTCATTTACCTCATGCATGCGTTTAACGTTCGCCTAATTACTTTACCATTGCCTTGGTATCCTTTCTCGCCTCCTTCCAAATTAAAACCAAAATTTTTACGATTACAAAAATCCATTTCTCAATTAATTGCCGAACGAATACCAACTGCGCGAATAGAAAAAGAAATGAGAAAAATGATGAGAAAGATGTAAGTCGAATATTGTACGCTTCATTTTTGTGAAGAACTTTTCGCAATTCGCCGAACTTGGGGCCAATGTGACAGTGTGTCGCGTAATCGGGTAGTTAAGAAGCCCGACAACCAAGTCGGCATAACCGGGTTCAATTCCCAATGCGGCAGACGACGCTCTAATTACTCATTGGTATGTGGCTTACAGTGAGTGCCCGGTCAGGGAAAACGCTTGCACGCTGCAGATTTTCTCTCTCTCTCCCTCTCTCTCTCTCTCCCTCTCTCTCTCTCTCCCTCTCTCTCTCTCTCTCTCTCTCTGTCCTTCCTCTCTCTATCTCTCTCGCGCGCGTTCTTTCCCTCCCTTCCTTTCTCCCACTCTTCCTTTCTTCGCTTGTGCTTGCTGATTATAGCCGTGTTAGCCGTATAGGCGATTAGTCATATACATATGTTATATACATATATTTAGATCCTTATCGATCATTTGTGCAAAAAAAGCGTCTATTGCAAGAGAGAAAAGTATTTTGTATCGTGAGAAGGCTTTATGATAGCATCAACCATTTCATAGGTTTCATAATATAAGTGAAGGCTTAATCCAGGCAAACAATAAATCGTCGATTGAATGTTAATAGAAAGAAGAAATATATGTTGATTGTTGAATGATGGCTTACTTCTGTTCAGTATTGCTAATGTTATCTAAAAGTGTTTTGCACCATGAAGCCGAGGATCGTCCCTCTGGACAATAACCCCATAATACCTTTTCGAATATTGCTCTTGTTCCTGCGGTTATTTTATTTGAGTAACCGGCATCTTTTCATCTTCCGTAGCCACGGTTTTGTCTAACACTGCTTGCGATTCAGTGGCTTTACAATTTTTTGATCCTTCCAGACGACTCCACTTTTAAAGCATCGAAACTAAGTTTAACATGATTAAATCCCTCAACTTTTGTAACAAAAGAAACCCTAATTGTTGATCCCTTGTTTTTACATATCTCTCGACTGAGATTGTTTGCCACAAACGGTCACCAAGCTGCCAGGTTTCGAAGTCATTTTTGAAAGTTGACAACAGCGCAGTGAAATGTCGTACAAATAACATCGTTTGTTACGGGCTTATTTTTAAACCTATGGAACATATCTGAAGACTTACACAGCGAAATACAACGTGAAGCCTTATACCTTATAACAAATATTTATAGGTTATAGTTAACACTACTGACACTACCGAGAGATAGAATTCACTTTAGGGCTATATCGATTTATTTCGAGTCCATTCCGATAGATATAAGTAGATTTATAAATAGGTAGACATATAGTTTTGCTGGTATTTATCGAATCATAAGTGCTTTGACACAGGGGTGGTTTTGGTTGTTGGTTTATTTATTTCAAGTAGTCTCAAAAGTATTCATGTATGTAAGCATTCAGTGCAGGGAGGTTTAGTTAATCTTGCACCGGTGGATGTAAGCAAAGAGTGCGCGAATGTAAAGTGCATCTTGACTGCGAAGCCGTACTGTACGTTTCAGACAGTTTAGACTGCTTAGGTTATATGTGCTGTGGCTTTTTTCAAATAACTTTTTAAAATTGTTTCCATCTTCTAGAAAATTTTTGTTGTTAATATTTTGACGAAGACAATTTTGTACGGCTTTTATTACTACTAATAAAAAAAGGAGGCTTTAAATGTGATATCGGCTAAGAGGTTACTGCTGATCGAATGTATATACACTGTAAGATAAATTGCATAATGAACTGAGCATGTCTTTTTAGAGGTAGAGGTAAAAAAAGCAAAGCAACTTCTTTGCTAAATGTTGTACACGAATTTTCAGTTTGGATTATTGTAAGTCGGCATTTTTTTCAATGCACCGCCAGGCGTTAAGTCTGTGTAGATGAAAAAAGGTGAGTAAAAAAGCTGAGTATGTAGGAATTTTTTCCTGTTACTATAAAGAACAATATTTCACAATTTTCTTTTTGCGAATTTTCCAAATAAAGAGAAAATAACAAAGATTTGTTGTAGTTGGCGATTCAGTTCATACAAGGAATGCTCGTTACGTTAGAATTTTGATTTATTGCTTACGATAGTAAAATATTTATGAAAAGCAGACTGCCTAACCATGCCACAATTCTGCCACTTATTCTACGAGGAATTCTTAAACTTGTTACCTATTTATGTGACACTAGCAGAAAAAAATTCTTTATAACTGCTAGCCGCAACAAGATCTCATGAGTATAAGGAAGCTTTTTTGTCATAAAATACATTATTCTAGAAAATCATTGAAATAAGTTTTATGTTTAACGGGGCATTGCCCCCAACAAACAATTTTTCTAATGACACAGAGTAAATAAATTTTGAATAAATTTAAGAGGAAGAGGTCTTTAGTATTATGCAGGAATTGCGAACTAATTCATTATCACTAAAAAAAGGTTATTAGCGCTCATGTGTCCTAGTGACTCCCTCGCTCAGGCTTCCTTTCTCTTCCGTAAAATGTCGGGGTAAAAGATCGCTTATTTTATAATATCACTTGGACCAACACTACAATGCTTCGCAGACTTTGGCAAAAAAATTCGTGGCACGCACGGCCGTAAACGGGTCACTGATTCAACTAGATAGAACTGTTAAAGACACTGCGGAAAACTGGTTCATTTCATCTTACGACTTCACTGCTGAACTTACTAATGACTAAAAATCAATTTCGAATCAATCGCATAAGGGAGAATACAAAAAAAAGGCGTTGCATTAGTCAACATAGTCGATCGAATTTCCACTATCGAATCGCTGCTGAAAGGAAAAAATCGAGCCATTTTTGCAGTAGGTGACAGCGCACGATGAAATGTGAGTCAAACACGACGATGTTGTGCAAAAGGGTTCGTCGGCCAAGATGAGCGAAGATGCTGTGTGCTTAATGCTTGATGGCAATGGAAAGGAATCGTAAATTTTCACCTATTTGGCCCGATGAGTCTTTGCACTCTTTATTGCCATCGACTAACGCCGTCAAAGGGCGTAAGCATCCACTATTGATTAGTCGTTAGAACAATCGTTGTTTTCGCTAACTCCAAAGCCAGATCACACACTTCTTTGATGACTTTTTTATTATATAACCAATCACTCAGGAGATGTCTCCTGTTCGTGTAACGTAACGTGTAACATAATGGTCAGAAAGAAGAGAGAGAAAGAGAAATAAATAGGGAAGCGGCCGCAGGGTAGTGGCTGTATGCACAGTCGGTAAGTGCTATCTATGCCTTTATCGCCGGAGTACTCATTACAACTGCAATCAAAAGGAACTCCTTCACACTGAGATTTGAACCCGCCAACGCTGACTTGGTAGTCGCTATTCTTACCTACTCGGCGACTCGTGTGGACTATATATAGTACCCGAAACCTAAAGATGTTTGTAAAGACCACTTGATTCATTTTTGATCGCAAAGTTTTTTTCCCCACCTAAAATATGTTTGGAACATAAGTGAAAGATATGAATGCAGATCCTAAATGCAGACAGGTGCTCAGTTCACCTTTTTAACTTGGTTAACCTAATTAGGTCTGGTATCAAGCTTAAAGAGAGATGGCTGTGCTGTAATGAGGAAAAAAATGAAACTTTCTTTGCTGGTAAAAGAATAAAACATGGAGAAAACTCAAGCCAGAATAGAAGCAGTTGCCCATTTCTTCTCTAAGGGTAATTTGCTTTAATGTAGTTATTGTGCTAGTCATTAGTTAAATTGCATGTAAAGGAAGAATATAAACATGTTCAGGCGCCTGATTTGCAGTTACATGAACTTATGTATATCAAAAACAGACGTAAATCGTTAGACGGCCAACAATTTTGAATTGAAACATTTAGAATGATCAGCAAACGACTTATGAGGAGAAAACACACGTAAGAACAGTTGCCCAGTTCAGGCTTACAAACTCGGGCAAAACTGATGTCATTTGTGTAGGATTGCGAAAAAGGCTTTCTGTGATAATCGAATGTATCGAAGCAAAGAAACAAATCAATAAATTTTGACATGCTTGAGAGAAAACGAACACGAACACTTAACAAAAAGGGATTCATGGGAGAAAACAAATTTATTCATGGGACAAATTCGTTGTACCATAACGTTGTCATATACTTGGAACATGTGAAGGATGTGTAAAAATGAAAAGCAATTAACAATCATTACCCAAGGAAAAATTTCTTAGCTATTCAGGTTTGATGGGTTTGAGGTTTCCTTCATATCCCAAGCGGGCATTAAGACCTGTACTTATCCACTATATTGCTATCCTCTTGCTCTTTCGAATGCATTTCATGTGCTTACGAAAATCATTAATATCCTGTAGATAGAAAGGTATTCATTCCATTTCGTTGATGTTGTTAAGAGCGTGTACGTGAGTTTAAGTAATCATTCATTCATTTAGAAATGACAACAGATATTTTCAAACAAATTTGAAATTTTAAGCCTTTTTTGTAACATACACAAATCTTTCTATACATTTTCCGTACATATAGCTTTTTTTTTTCTTTTTCGTTGAATGTATGGACGTACATCTCGCGCTTGAAAGGGACCAGTCATAATTCATCATAATGGAACCACCCACACCAATTACTCAACCACTCACTTAGCGTTCATTTGCTAGCAGGCAAAACATAGAAAGCTTGTTGTCAGTCAGCCTTTATATCATCAAATGCAGGGAAAGAGCTCTATTTTTGCTTATTTTTTTTTTTTTTTGGTTTTGTTACGTTTGGTAACAAATTTTTTTTTGAGAAATAATTTGTGTACTCAGGTCTATGCAAGTGCTAGTGATGTGTTTTTTTTTTTTTTGTAATTTTTTTCGGGCATTTTTTTTCTTCTATTGCTTACTCGTACCATATTCATATTTGCTGTATACGTTTGCAATTTTTGGTTGTTTGACACTCATATGGTTTTGGTGTTTCTAGCTTTCCATGTTTTTTTTTTTTTTTGATTATTTTCTTTCCATCCATATTAGTATTCATCAATTTTAATGAGAGTGAAAAATTTTCACATTGTGACAACCTACATAGAACACCCCTGGACATACACATATGTGTCTCCCTAACAGGTTTGCTAACTATATGCAGGTATACAATATATTCACTATTCTAACGGAATATTGCTTCTGGCCTCAGCCTGTGTTCACCACCTAAAAATTTATGAAAAAAAAAATGTTGCAATTTTTTGTTTCTTTTTTTTTCATGCATTTTTTGCCTGATAATGCTTAGATTTGAAATGTATGCCTTTTGTAAATGTAATACTCGTGTTTAGTTAGTTTTTTTTTTTTTGTGTTTTTTCTTGTGTGCGACAACCAAAACTCTATGGCTCTTCGGTATCTAAACGTTAGTTTTTTATTTTTAATATTTTGTTTTTTTTTTTTTGTTTTTTTTTTTGTCTTTATTTGTACATATACATACACGAATATACGAATTTATGCAAATTATTATATTCCATTTTTTTGTTATCTGTGGTTTTCATAGATGCATATTAATTAATACAATACATTCCCAGTTCCTACGCATAACATGTATTACATACATGTACGAGGCTGGATCAGGAAATTCACGGAGAGAATTCTAGTAAGCGAAAAGAAAAATAACCATTTTTTTTTTTTTTCATAACGAATCATAGTGCAATGTGACTCTCAGTTACTTATGAGAATCCTACGTTATACTGCAACCAAGAAGGAAGACTAGTTAAATTGCGCGAGCGTACCAAATGTGCGAAATTTTTTTTTTCTAAATTGCTAACACTCTGACAGACACCTGTTCCATATTTGACGTTTCGTAAGGGTTATTAGTGCTTACGTTGCGCTTGATTTTGTACGACACCAAAAACATATCTTTCGATTTTTACAATGGTTGTGAGGAGATGATTTCTGACTATCAATCGGCCATGAATTTGGATCTACGCATGCTACGCGGAAACAGCTGATCAATCGAGTGCGTGTCGTGAGAACGGTGAGCCAGGATCGAAAAAACCTCGCCAAAGTCGCTATCGTGGTGTTGTGCACTATGAGCCCCTTATGTCGCGCCAAATTGTTAACAAGGAATATTACGCGAGTGTATTGCGTCGTTTGCCTGAAACTAATCGCAAAAAGTGACCGCATTTAAAAAAGAAAAAATAAACTGTTATTGCTTTTGTTTATAGTCCTCCTTTCGGTTTATTTATCTAAACAAACATAAAGTGCTATCCACGGGCCATATATTATAATTTTTGATTTCGAATTATATAAAAAAAAAAAACAAAAAATTTATTTGATGCGTGTGATGCAAATTTTGTTAGCTATTGGATCCTTGCTACCCAATATACCGGATTTCCTTCTCACTGTGTAACTGTGAGCCATCTCTTGGTATAATTACATATACTCTCTGAAAAAGAGTTAATTTTTACACTACGACTAACTCCAAATTTATAAACATTTCTTTCTCAAGAACTCAAAGTCGTTGCTTGGCAAGACTATGGTTAACGTGACTCTTCAGCACTCTTACCATTTAACTCTTTTAACACTGTAGTCTCTATTTCATCTATGCAACAACTGAGTCGCTCTCATACGCTTAAAACATAAGCTTAAGGCGAAGCTTAAGCACAACATTCGTATTTGAAAAACAAATTGCCGGACAAACAGCGAAATGTGAACGATGATTTTATTTTTGCGCTATGGACTGTCGTTCTATTATTTCTTTTTCGCCTCTGGCAGTCTGTGCGATATTTACACCTATTCACATACAACATCTATTCAGAGCTACGAAATCTAATTAATTCTACTTTTACACAAGCATAAATCATTGCTTCGTATCATTTTGCTGTAAGTTCGCTGTTCTTCCCCCTGGCAGAACTCTCCAGTGCGCTAAGCAGTGCCAAAGCGTGTACTCAAGAAAGCATTTACATGCGATATAATTTGCTGAGACTTTTACCGGTTCTGCTGAGGGATCTCCTTTGTCATCTTTCTTTCTGGATTTCCTTTATCTAGATTCAGCAAGTACTGATTAATTTTTGTCTAGCGCCGCTTTAGAAGAAAATTTAAAAAAGTTAAAAACGAGTCGAAAAAATTAAAAGAGTTAAAAATTTCACACATAGAACATTTTAAAGTAAATAAGAAATTTAGTCGTATCGCAGTAAACGAATTCAAAGTAATTGAAAACCACGTGAACGGATGGACAGACGAACATGATCAACTTCTTTTCAAACTTTCATCCTGATATATGCATTTGATGGAGGCAATGAAGCATGGTTTTACCAGCCACAACTCCACTCGTCTTTAATGATGTATGCGAAAGTACTAAGCAAGAACCGCAGCATGCTGGCGTGCATCAGCATTATTCTGTTTTGTAAATGTGATCATTTTCCATAACTATTTACTGCATTTTTTGAAAGTCATATGCGTGCGTGTCAGGGGTTTTGTTCAAGAAGTTCGTCATGTTGAACGCCTTCCGCTTCCACTCTCTCGCAAACTTTGTATGAAGTTTCGTTATTCCATTTTTTCGAAAAATTAAAAACTGCCTGCTGCTGCTATCTTTTTTCGATAATCGTCTATAAACTTATCTAATAAATATCCGCATCGTTAGCGAGAAACTTGTTAACCGAAACAAAAGCCTACGTAACAGTTAAGCTGTTTCAGCCATGGGTTAATGTAAATAGTAGTATTTTTGGAACAAACCTCGCATAACTACTTTTAATACTTTACTAAAGACTATTTTTTATGCCATTGTTGTTGTCATGAGGTTTCTGATTTAATCTAATATTTTTTAGTAATTTTATACGCGTATCAGCTGCGAGTTTTTTGACTAAAAAAACGGAAACACTCTACTTTATGCAAATACATTATACGTGTATTTTGACTTGATCTGGCTGTTGAGTCATTGACTTTCCCTCTGAAAGCTCCGTCGGTATCACTACGCTTGGACTCAGTAAAAGTAGATTTGTGGCGCATAGGGCTAAAGTACAGATGTACATATTGGGAAGAAGATTAGCTGAAAATGTCTACCTCACAATTGCATTCAATATTAAGCTGCACCATGTATGATATCGATCAAACTTCCGGCACTGTTGGCAAATTTTTAGTTTACCCGGAATTTGCCGACGTTACCAAAAATAAGTTTCCCAGACTATGAGTGCAAACAAATATTTTTAAAGATAACGAAGTAACAACGTTGCTGATAATTGTCAATATATCACAGATGGTTTAAATTCGATAAACTCTTTTTTGTTTTGTCTGTTGTACCAAAAGAAATGATATGTATATATATATATATATATATATATATATATCGTATTAATATTTAATTAAGTGTAATGAATATAATTTTTTTTTAAATTCTAATAAAAATAATATCCTAATGTTAATACGTAATTTAAATACTTACACATACAACACATAGAAGAATCTATTCACTTTTTTTGCTAAGTAAATCTACGCGTTGGATTTAAAAAATTCAATTGAAAGATGAATTTTGAATACTTAAAGAGTATATCTGAAATCTGAAAGGAGCGAAGCGTGTTGACAAGTTGAATTCTCGAAAATGGCCGTACGAGTAATTCGAACTTTAAATTTTCAAAGCCTCATGTCAATCTCATGTCCAAAAATTTGGATAAATTTCTTTAAACTTTATTTATAGTTATTGCCTTTCTTTGGTCGAGTAAGGTCGACAATATGATTCAAATACTCACCTTTTACGTAGAATTCAATCAATATTTTAGAAATTCCTTACGTACTTCTTCAGCAATAGGTGTGTACATTAACCTTGTTTTTAGATTCAAATTTACATCACTGAGTTTGCACACCGGAGACCCTTTAAAATTAAATATACTTAACGAGCTTGTGGTGTTGCCACAACTAATTTTTTTTTAAATGCTCAAATGGATATTATTGTTCCATTACCTTTCCTTCTGTTTATAAGCACAGTGAACAAATGCCTTTTTTTAGTCTGCCGGAGTGGTTTCCTTCCTTAAGAAAAAAACGACGAAAAATTTATGCTACCAACTGGATTGCTTTTGTTTTTAGAGACGATCTTGTTTACAAGAACCACTTCTTTATTTAGTTACTTCGCTTCCCTTTTCTTGTTGTACTCCATTTCCCGCCTTCCCCGGTAGTGCCTTTTTATTTCTACAACGCTTCAGGTGGTATTCGTACTGCTCTTCCCGAAAAAAGGAGCAGAGCATTGTCTACAAAATATTTGAAACATCCGCTACTACTTTCTCTCCCTTAAAATAAATTTTTGAAGATGAATGAAAAAACAAATAGAAGAATTATTCGGTTGTTCGGTAATCGCTTTCTTTCTTCCCAACAGAGGATTTGATTGCATTTCTTCACACATTCAAGGCATACTGTCTTTGATGGCTGTTTGATAGCTTACATCGTAAATGTTGGGTTGGGAAAATTTTGTTTGATTCTGCGCAAAAGTTTGCGTTACTAAATATAGAAAGTTGAAATAAGCATTTTCGTCGTAATTTACTTCTGTTGCTAGAGAGAGCGCCAGTGCTAAAACTGCTTTGAAAAATTTCGTATCGGCGCTTTTGCATCGCGTTCTGGAAGGCCAGTAAAAGCTGATAAAGACAAAATAGAGACACTAATTGAAGTGAATCTCGAAAGACAACCCCTGAGATGGATGAAGGTTTATATTTATTGAATTCTACCATTCTTGATAACATATTTATACACTATAAAGAATTCGTCGTTTTTTTTTGGCCAAAAAAACGAAATTTCTTTAATAACTTAATCAAAGAAATTTCTTTTATGAGAAAAATACTCATTTTATTAGAATAGCAGGGATGTTTTATTCAAAGACATATAGACATACTTTTTTTTTGCGATATTAGACCGAGCGTTATGGTCTTGACAAATCAATCTGTAATGCGACCATTTGAGAATCAGTGCAATTGCATCAGTCGTAGTTAGTTTTTTGTTTTCCATTCGTCTCCTACTAGTAGTGTTTCAATTAGTTCGGTTGGGAGTAGCTCATAAACCACCTACATGAAATACACAATAGCGTTGTGCGCTTCCGATATTGCTTTGTATCTGCTGTGTAGTTCAGCGTAACTTTCCATCACATGCAACTGATAAAGTGAGTCTTATCCCATATGATTTTATTTGGCGCAGTTAAAGCTTCTAAAATTATATTGATAAGCATATATATCGTAAGCATATCTAGAGCTACGGATGTAAGCATTACGAACATTGTGTTAGTAGCTCCTAAATCTCTTTCGCTCAAGCTCCTAGACCTCATAATCAAAACAGAGGCTTTAGTTTAAATGCCATTCCTTTGCTAAAAAAAACCGGTAAGCACTTGACCATGCACGGAGTAGCATAACCAAAAAAACACCCATATTAATAGAATATCGTAAATGTGAACAAGAGAGAACTGGACTGTCCGCCTTTCCTCTTAACAGTTGTTGTACTTTTTTCTATTTACTATTATGATTGTAGGTTGTTTGGAACATCATTTCGTTTTTTTTCCAATTTTTTTAATTGCATTTTCTCTTAGCCAAGTTTGCACCTAAATCGCATTATCACTATATATTTTAACAACTGACGAAGCAGGTCTTCGTTATGCAAAAAGTTGTTCGACTCTGGAAAAGATTAAAATGCTGTTCAAGCCAGAAAAAAATTATTGGATGTGTAGAAAGAGGATGTATTGACAGGATGCCAATGCCAAGACTGGTATCGTCGTTTTGAAAAGTCACTTGAAGCTGCTGAAAGCAAAATGAACGCATCAATTGATACAAATCTCCTCACAAAAACTCGTACGTTCGCTGAGAGATTATACTTATCGCTCGTTAATGATCCCGTGAAAGAAAATCGTCTTTCATTTTGAAAAAAAAGCGAAATGACTTTTACCATAACCTAATCATTTGGAAACTTGGGGGGAGCTGACTTGAAAAAATGAAAGCTGGTCGAAATTTAAAGCTTTGCGAAAGTACTGAACTCGTTAAGTGACAGTTAAATAGTAAATTCAAAAATTTTTTGCCAACCAAAAAAGTTGCCCTTCACAACAAAACTTCTTTTCTGGTAACAAATTGTTAGCAGCTTACCTATATAACAGTTATATTATATATGAATATAATAATTCATTAAAGTGTGAACGTAAGATCGTCGAACGGGGACTCAAGTTAATTTTGAGATTTACCAGAAACCGGATTCATTTTCATTTAGTCGCCCAAAACAACTCGTTTCTTGTTACGAATTTTATATACTCTGTGCTTATATAGCGAAACATCTTCCTTCTATAAGGAGCTTCCTCTTCCATAAATGACATACTTTACTTGATGATGATGGAGAACAGATCTTTGTAGCAAAAACTGATCATTATCTTTGAATTTTATTCAGTCCTTTAAATTCTACGCCCGATATTTATCCTAAAACTTCATAAGCATTTAAATTTTTTGGCTCCCATTAAAAAGATGACAAAATTTTTATCGACGGCGACCTGTTCTAAGATGAATTAGCCTTCCAGGCAGTTGCTGCCGTTCCTGAGGACCTTTGACACTATCGTTTTCCTGATAGTTCAGTTTGTTTTGCTATCCTTTCGTTCTTCATGCAGTGAAAACATCATTTTTGCTTTTCTTAATGGAGACAATTTTATGAATTCCAAAACGTAATATATGTATACACATACCTGGATTCGTTGGCTTCTGTGTCAATTTATTACCAAAAAAATTGTATTTTTTTGGTTGTTGGGTGGAGGTGGACCAAGCCAATAGAATTGTGACTTATATGTCCAGATAGTAGAATATCGTGAGTTTAGTCAGACATATTTAAAAAAATAAAGGACGATAAAAACAGAAACAGCCATAATAATTGAGGCCGGTATGATTGGTGTGATTGCATATGTGTAATTGTACTGGTTGAGTGTTGAAGATAAAACAGTGTTGCACACTTTGGCTGGAATAGGAAAAGCACAATTATAGTAATATAAGATAAATGAACGAGAAAAAAGAAA
The DNA here is from genome assembly GCA_000688735.1 of Glossina austeni. Lineage (NCBI taxonomy): Eukaryota > Metazoa > Arthropoda > Insecta > Diptera > Glossinidae > Glossina > Glossina austeni. Next base: position 537,437 of record KK502500.1, on the reverse strand, counting down.
AATTTATTTATAATAATTTTTTTTTTAAAAGATAAATTCGTTTTTTTAATAAAACGAGTTAGTTCCCCGAGATGACGTACATTTTTTGCTGCAAAGAGATCGAGGAGACAGTTATACAATCTGAAGAAGCCGAAGGAATCTCTAATGCCATCAAACCTGTGACATCTGAAGATTAGATGTTCAGCAGACTCGACAACATTACAAACATCACAAACATCACATAGTATAGCACGAATCATTTTTAAATAAATTTTGTCGTAAGTGTGACCGCTCATGAGCCTATAAAGAATTTTGATTTCCCAGGAATTAAAAGAAGATACAGAAAAGGGTTTGAATGGAAATGTGCGATTTAATTTATAGAATAGGCGATTGGATTTAACGCGGGCGATCTCTTTAAATTCGTCGTTTAGCTGTTGAGCAATGTAATTACGAATTACCCGAATCGCTTCATTGGGAGTGTATCTGATGGACAAAATTGTCCCATTAACGCGAGCTCTCCCTGCGTGAAAGTCGGCTTCTACATTTAAAAAGAAACCACAGTGGCCAGGTACCCAAACAAGGTGGCAGTCGTCCACTTGAGACTCGTGCAACATCTTATGAATGTCAAAAACATATTGATTTTCTGCATCTTTTTTTTTAATTAGCAATAGAGCTGACTTACTATCAGAAAAAATGAGTTTGATACCATCAGAAATAGCAACCTTAATCGCATGTCTGATGGCGAGTAACTCGATAAAACATGAGGAAATTTCTGCCACTACTTTAACACGATGTACAATTTCGGATAGATTGTATTTAAATTAATTGTTTTTCAATTAAAATTCATCATAAAAACATCTGCTGTCTTTGCATCAAAAAAGTGAAAAAAAACCCAAAAAAAAGTCCCTATAAAAACGTTTGTCATAATAGATACTAGTTACGCCCAAAAAAAAAAAAAAAAAAAAAGTAAAGAAAACAAAAAACAAAAAGAAAACAAAACCAATTGCAAAACGTATGAACAATACATTAACGGAACATTTAACGGTAAGCTGCTCAGTTTTTAAGCAACAGAAGATGCTCTTTATTACATCTACCTAAGTAAGCGTACGGCACCATTCAAAAGTGTAGTAGTTAGTGATGAAAAGTGAACAAAACGAAAGACTTCGTTGAGAAAAGGCGGATAAACAATAACGATTTGAAAAACTCACTTTTTCCACTTTTTGATTGATACTACACACTAACACACCCATGCACTCATATTTACGTCTTTTTACTTAGCAATAGTCATACTGCTGCGTATCAAAGCACTTGTATGTACGTAATAGACGACATGAAGGAATAGAATACAATTTTGATTATGATGCGTGCGCTTTATGTCAAATTATTATACAAATGGTACCGAAGATGATTGTGACGATGAAGTCGTCTCCTTGAAAATACGATTTCAATGAACAGGAGTAAGAACAACCTTTTGAGCGTTGACGTCTTTTTAAATGTTTTCGCAGAAAAAACACAAAAAAATATAGAAGGAAGAAAACAAAAGCGAACAGCTGGTGCTTTTGCTTTAGCGCACAAATTCATTCATTGTTGCTGAGCTATACGTGAATACAATGAAAACTCATGCCTTCCTATTTAAACACATATGCAAATTTCTTTTTTTCTTTTTTCTATAAACATCACAAAAAAACACAAGCATGTTAAGTTTACAACAAGCAAGCGTAAACCGATCCTATATATAACGTAAATATGTATACTTGCGTCCATCGTTCCTTTTGTACGATGTTTGAAAGTCCACGGAAGCAAACATTTGGATAGCGGCTGCAAGCAAGTGATTAGCATCCACAGCAAAAATGCTGGAAAGAGTTACTTGCTCACCGAATTATGAAAGGATTAGAAGCCCCTGCGAAAAACTTGCTGACTACTGATCAGAAATACTTACTTTCCCAACCACGTTCCCTCCCCGAGGAAGTCTGCTTCTCTCCGACTACCATCGTACATACTTGTATAGGGAGAACTTTCCCTGAATGGCTGTTGAAATAAAAAAAAAAAAATCTTTACGCTGATGAAGAGAATCCAATATTCGAGGTGATGGTTAGTTGCAGAGTATAAAACCTTTCAACTTGCTTCAAGGTTTCTTTAAAAGTAATTTTAATTTTCAATTGAATTTTTAAAAGCAATAAAATTGATTTTTGTGCTTCGTCGAAGGAATCAAGGCTAACAAAAGCCTGCAAGTGCCGAAGGGAGTCGTCGTTCAATTCAAGAGCTCGCCCGCCTACCCCTTTTCGAAGGTAACGCCCTCTCTTTAAACTTAATTTAGTTAAAAGCTACAATCATGAAGTGTGTCTTGAAACAACCCCATTAAAAAATACGAAATAACTAAATGACTTAAGTGCCTGCATAGCAAAGAGGTACTCTAGTGGAAATGTTAAATGTTGTATGCTCCTACGCTCTTGTTCTAGAAAAAAAACAAAAAATTAACCGCACCATACAAGGATGCCACCGCAATATACATATATTGCGTAATACTGTGTGCTTTACAGCATTGTCTCCTCTTTCGCGGAGCGCCGGGCATTGGCAGCCTTCCTTCATATTCATTAAGTAAATAGCTTCATATTTCACGTAAAACAAACATTCGTACAGAAGTTCTTTTACTTGGTAAGAGATTTATGACTGTTTAACGGTGTAATGGATGGTAAATGATAAAGAAATCTCTTAAGTGATTAAAATGTTGCTGCCATTCTCTGCCATATTATAAACTTTATAATAAATAAACAGCGTCTCACCTCTAATGCTTTGTATTGTACGTTGTATTGTCCTGGCCATCCAGCAAATGCGTAACCATGTCATATGTAGCCGCCATTCATTTGGCTAAATTGCACTTTTTTCCTTGATTAACTAAGTGAAAAACCACTTTGGCCAAATTGACAGCAGCCTCCTTTTTTCACTTGCATTATCATTTTCTCTCAGCCGCATCGTCATCTTTGTTATTTTTGCTGTTTTCAACAACACTTCTCTGTTTTCATTTCCTTTCACTTAACCGTCTGTCTTTTCCCTGCGCTATGTGTTCACACAAATGTAACACAATTTGTACGACAATCACGAAGGTGCATTGTTAACGGTCCTCAACCACTTTGCTGCTTGTTGGAAAATTTTTTAAAAAAAAAAAAAAAAAAAAAAAAAAAAACATTTCTTTTTTTTTTTTTCTTTTTTTTTAGGTTGAGTGTGAAATTCGCACTTTGGTATCTACGTTTATTTATATATTCTTTCTCTTCTTTTCTTACAACAGCAAACAGACAAATCTTTTCTTTTGTGTTTTTCAAAGATGAAGAAAATCAGAAAATGATGGGCTTTTCTTTTTTTTTTCCTCTTTCGCATAGGTGTTTAAAAAAAAATATCGGAAAAATATTCTTAATACGTGCTTGACTTTAACTAACATTAGATTACATAACAGGTAACAAATATACTTAAGGCTAGGTCTTTGAGATCAAAATTGATTCCCCTTAGAAGGGGAGTCTTTTTTTAAGGAAAAAATATTCCAATATCTAATATATATATATATATATATATATCTTTGATATCTGAAAGATATTTTCGATATCATTTAAGCAACGGATACTCTTTTTAACACTATTTAGAGTTTAAGTGGTCTCTTGGTTCTTCCTTCATTCCCCTTTGTGTGTGATTTTGCATTTCAAAGCTCCCCACTAATGATAACGTTTCACTGCACAGCATATTGAGAAATAAATAATGATAACAAGGCGTAATTGATAAATTCAAACCATCGCGACTATTCTCTCGTACGTTCGTAATATTTTTCGATTCCTTGCGCTCTACTCCATGTGGAGCAAGCGTTACAGAAATGTTACGAAAAGTGTATACTGTAAAATACCTGTAGACATGCATGCACGTCTGCAATTTATATTTTACGGTTTTCTGATACACCAAACGTTTTGTGTACTTCATATATTTGCCAACTTACGCTTAAAAGATCCGGTCAACACTGCAGCCTTAATTGATGGCTCAGCAATTATGTATGTGCGCAAATACCCTCCTCTGTGTTGCTTAAGAACCAAATTCAAGATTTAAGTTAAACTTAAAGGCCTTCCAGCATCACTTCTTGAACTGTGACAAATCTGTGACAATGTTTCTCAAGCCTTTCATCAAACTTATTATTTATTTATTTGTTAATATATACTAAGTTCAACTACAATGTAGATTCAGCTGCTTTAGTAATTAAAAGTGAAGCCTTAATCTGCGCTACATTATTATAAATATATAAACTATTGGTCATAAGGACATTCATGTACTTTGCAGAAAGCATAAGCGTTGAACTAAGACTGTCAGAGTGCAAGGCGTACGAAATAATATTTGAAATATTTTTCCTACTTTCGTCTTATTTGTACTCCTTTGTACATGGACTTAACTTCTCATCCATTTAGAAGTTAGGCGAAACTTCCTTACACTCACAAATGAAAGTTTTTGGCTTAAAATTGATAACAAATTGATAGGCTCAGCCTATTAGCATGGAGCATAAGGGATAAGATAAGATGATCACAACGTTAAGCGTTCGCGACATTACCTTAAATATATTCTTTACTTTTTCGCCTCTTGAATATGTGTGTGTATGAAGCTGCAGTATCTTCGCCTTAGATGCGCAATTTGCCGCCATCTTCATGGGTCTGTCATACCCGATAAGTTCTATTCCACTTATAAAGAATCAATACTAAAAAAACAATTTTAAATTGTTTTTGCTATTTGGGAGGGAAACATCCTGGAACTTGGGTTATTGTAAAAAGTGTAATTTTTCATCTCAATTTTTTAAAACATACAAAAGCCGAATAACATATAGAGGGATGAAAAATCTCACATGTATCTTCAAGACCGGTTTCAAAGGCCAGGGCGGTAAACACAAGTCAGGTGACGGAAAGCCGAATCAAGGTTTCACATTTATTGTGTGCTCAATAAGCACTGAGTATCATTTGGTTCTTGGACATAAAGGCAAACATATCAAATTGCAATGCCACAGAGCTGGCTTTTTAAAAGATGGAGAGCTACACTCATCCCCATCTGTTAAAACAGTTTCGATCAAAATAATGCGTGTAGACTAGCTTGCTTATCTGTCGCTAGTTGCTTATCTCACGTTAGTGGCTGATATATCGAAACAGCAAAAGCTCTCAAAGTAGTTTACTGCGTACATTCATAGACAAACCCAGCTATTCAACCAGAGAAGGTAGGCCAAAATTAGGTAATAACTGGAATTTACCCAAAAAAAGAAATTAGATAATACATTGTCCCACTGTTTTTCTCTTTCACTCTCGCTCTCTACCACGCTTTCTCTCGCTTTCTTTCCAAAAAGTCAGCAAATCGTCGGTGGACTTCACTTCGTCTGTGAACCTCGAAAATTGGATTGTGAACTAAAGATCCAAACTAAAGTTGTATACGTAAACATCAGGCTTAAATCTATTCAGAAAAAGATTTCGAATTGAATAATGTAATAAAATCTCCAGCCAATCTTGCATCCATCAGCATAAACTGAATAGAACCAATTGGCCATTTAATCGATTTGCGAGTACATAAGTTGATATTGTTTGATAACAATTTAATATTTAGCAAATATTGATTTGAAATTTCCTTTGAAAGTCAATACAAGAAACACACCTGTCCATGATTCCGGTCCATCCATAGACCTACTGCTTGAAAATCCAGCCTAAGACGAGAATATCTTTCTTATTCGTTTCATATTTTTACATGAAAGCCAACATAATCCTTTCAACGATTAACACATATTTTTGACAAATTTATAAAATACCAAGAAGCGTTCTATTTGTTCAACTGACGCAAATTTCTGCATACACGCGAGAAATAATTACACAATAATAGCGAAACCAACGAGAAAAAAATCTTCAATCACTGTAATTGAGCAAGTAATTAATAGTCAAAACAAAGTATGAAAAAATCTACACATTCAACTTAACAAGTGCTTATTACCAAAGCACGAGTATGAGATAAGCAAATAATATTATGCGCGGCCAATGAGAAAGGATAGTAAAATAAATCCTTTGCGTTCACAGAAAATTTATGATCAACCACAGCTCTTGACAGCAATAATACAAAAAGTATTCATCTCTCTATGACCCTCGCTCTCTCTCTCTCTCTCTCTCTCTCTCTGTCTATTTATGTGTGTATGTCGCATTTTATTTCACAAGCCACAAGAATTATAACCATTTTACACGTAAATGTGGCATAAGTCATTGCACCACCACATCATCCCCAACACAATATTCGAGGACTGGCGCAGGGAGAAGCCAAAGCAACTGTAGCCAAAGTTGTATAACAACCAAATAATAACTGGTCGGTGGGAGAGAATAGAAAATTAAATGACAGTAAACGACATAAGCTAACAAACGTAACAAACACATGCTTCTCTCTGAGATTGCAATAGCATAACTTAAAAATATTTAAAAAAAAAAAAAAAGAAGAAAAAGAAGAAGATGAAATTTTATAAATTGAACGAACATCATATGTGCGATGAAGTTATCTAAACACATAAATGCTTCAATGCGTATGCTTGAGGGTGCATTTGGTACGCACATGCTGAACGCCCACGCAATCAAATGCTTCCAAATCATTAGACTTTTTTTTTCTTCTCATATTTGTTTGTCTGTTTATTTGTTCAGCAGAAAAGCTGGTACTTTCTCTCTTGCCTCGCGCATAAGCACACACAAAACAAACCTATTAAGACTTTTTACTTAACACACACAGTTACGTACACTTGCCCGTAAACCGAAATCAATCCATAATATTTCAGTGAATAAGGTTTTCTACAACACTTCACTCTCCTGACGATTTTTGGCATTCTATGCATTAACAATGCACGTAATAATAACAAACCAAAGCGTATGAAAAGAGAAAGTGCGGGGGGGGGAGAAAAAAACCAGTAAATCTAAATTCCCTTAGGGGCAACATTTACTTATCGAACATTATCACATCACTGGTTCAGTTCATGTCCTTTGTATGTTCATCACTGGTAAATACACACCCAGTGTGTCTTATATATTGTTCGAAATCGTTTTGTCTACGCGTTTATGTGTTAGTGTGTATATGTGTATGTGCGTATGTGTGTGACGTTGTTCTAGAAGTTTTGAACTAAGCTATTATTAAATGCACTTTTAATCTTCTTCCTTCTCTATATGTCTCTACAGATGAAACGTATACGTATGTACGTATGTATCTGTATGCATTCTCAATATTCATTTTGACTTCACCCTCAAAAACCGACGATTATCACCCTTAAATGGTACTTATGCAAAGAATGACATGCAATGAATTTTCCAATTTGAACTTTTACCAAAAGCACTGCAGTTGAAGTTATTGTGATTACACGCAATCATACAGTCTTATGTTGTACGTATTGTTTTGAGCGAATCAAGAGAAATGCTTCGGTTAAGTCGAATTCGGTTATCCTTTTGCGGTTTTTTTTTGTTTGTTTTAGTACTTCGAAGACTTTTTGCAATATACGCACCTAAGCAAGTGGATCGTCTCTATCTACACGCAACGGTACGCCATTGCATTCCTAATTTATTAACCCGGGACACTTGATAGCTTGATAACACTTTCGAGAAAAATACCGTCGAATGTTCGATCGACTTGTCAACGGTAAAGTCACGCACTCAGCACGCGTTCAGAGCATGATCTGATTCAGAAGTAGCTTTTCGTTAAATAGCGATAGGTTTCTAAGATTCCTTGAGAATATTCCTTGTCAATTTAGCTGCATCTGTCCTTTCGTCCATCGTGTACGCTTGAAGCTCTAAAGTTTTTAAAAGTTGCTGCTCATGCACCAATTTCATAATTTTTTAATTAAGTAATTGGGCTTAATTCCCCACAAATATGCTAAGAATAGGCAAAAAACTGAAGAAAAGAAAAGAGTTTCACAATTTTTTTCCAGTAACTTTCAAGACAAAGACAATGTGAGTGGCCTGAAGACAAGTATCCGATTCACTTATCGTTATCACGAATATTAACACGGAACTAAATAAGTTCTAGACATATGTATATACAAGAGAGTCTTAAGTATATATAATAATCCATATATATATATATGTATATATATATAACTTGAGAATCTCGCATGCTCTAGCATTGGCTTTTTTATTATTTTTCTTTGCCAGAAATTTTCATTTGAAATTTTCAAATGAAAAAATGCGGACGCAGTGAAAGTGACACATCACTTATCAAACTGGATATACTTTCGCAATTGACGTTCAGCAGCACTTAACCGTCGTTAAATTTGTCAATTTTTTTTTTTTTAATAAAGATTTTATTACAAGAATTGCAAGAATTCAGGAATTGATTTAACAAATAGAATATTTTAGAAATTCCGGAGAAAATCTTCGCTAGCGTTATAGTAGTAAGCAAAATAGGCAGAGTGTTTGCAAATTGCGACTTAGAATGTTAATTGTCCGATGTAAGGTAAAAACGTAACTATTTGTGTTATCAAAATTTAGGTAGAGAACCACATTATTTTCTTTTTTGACTGCTTGGAAATTCGCTAGGAACAAAAGTCGAGCTGAAGCTATTTTCCCTTCTGCGGCAAATAACCGATTCATTAGCGCGGCTATTTAGTTTTGTGTTGCCTTCTTTTGCTTTATAAGGAAGGAAATCATTTTAGCTCATCCTAAAGAGCTTGTACATGTATTTGTATATTTATCTCCTGAATGCGATTTCTAAAATCCTTCGAAAAATGCTTCCAAAATTCATTTTTTGCGGAGACAATTTACTCCTTAGGAGAAAAAATTTTCCATTTCCTCATTTTTTATGAAAAAAAAGAGATGCGGTCACCCTAGCGAACATCAAATCCTAATGCCGCTCGTGCTTATTTAAGCAAGCCACTCAAGTCTTTTTTATACAGCCATTGGTGTATGGATAGCACATACCTTACCATGGGGTATAAGAAAACAAAATTTAATTTTATTACAAAGATTGATTGACTGTTTGAGTTAAAAAAATACCATCGTTTATGTCGCTTTTTCAAACGTACATAACAACAAAGGATTGCGCGCATTTAGAAAAAGGAAGTGCTTGCAAGAAGAAGTCGTTACCTATTTAACCTAAAACTATTTCCAATATAAGCGTACGCAACGTAGCTTTAGGAAATTTAAATAAGTCGAGCTCCGTGCAAACAAAATTTCATGGTGTGTATCGTGAATCGTTCCATTTGCTATTGAAGTCGAAGGAATATGAACATAATAGAATTTTGAAAGCGCTAAAGATCAGGATGCAACTTTGGTAGGTGGGTTATATCATATACGGTCAATTATCACTACCGTGGATTTTACTGAGTGGTTAAATAATCAAGAAGGTAATTAATTTTACGATAAGTATGAAAAATCAGTTTGAAAGTTGATACAACCCCACAGCGTATATTCCCGTATTTGCTCTTTCAATGCAAACAAAGTAATACTCTTGGTTATACGTTCGACTCACGTTAGTAAATTATACAAATTACAAAAGACAAACAATGCCGTCGGAGCGCATTTAAAATCTAGGCTAGCCTTGGTTTGTAAAAACCAATCGATCTATGGTCGCAACCATCGCTCGGTTACTGTTAGCAAAATGGACCAATAGAGTTTACCTTACTTACCTTTAAGTTACTGCGTATAGGAAGTGTGACTTCCACCTAGCCTCGTAGTTCTTAACATAACCTCTCTATACGCGGTCCATTATTTTGTTAAAAAAGTAAACCTTTGAAGACTTAGCGTCAGAATGAATGGACAATCATAAGAGTGCCATCATTAAAACCTATATAAAGCATAATATTAAATTTCAAAGCAGATAAATCAGTTACATATGTAATTGTATAAGTAAATGTATGTGCACGTATCTAAACGTTAATATCTCACAATATGTCCATACGTACATTTAACTATTGTTACAAAAATCAAAACATCAATGACGAGCATTTAATTGGGTTTATTTAGCTAAACATCAACATAATCATGATGGTGATGATGATGATGATGATGATGATGATGATGATAACGATGACGACGACGACGATAATAATAATATTGATGGGGAAAAATATAAAGCGAATATAAAGCCAGAGAGAATATTCTATCGCTTTTGATAACAGAAAGATTTAAGCTATTAAATGGAACCCGACGACCGCATTTATCGTGGGGGTAAGTAGAACATGGCAAGAATGAATGTGTAAAACATTCAGTTTTTTAAATGGTTGAAAAGCTAGCTGCTACTGCTATCGCGCTACTGCTGTGGCTCGTGGTGGCCGTAACGGTGGATGAAGATAAAGGAAATATCAAACGAAGTGGTGTCGATTAAATAACGGAATAAAAGGGCAGATATATGTAAACCTAGAGAAAGAAATAACCGACAGTAATAAAGCTATCAAAAAAAAAAAAAAATAAAAATAAAAATAAAAAAAAAAGACAACGACTGAATGAGTAAATGAATGAGTAAATGAATGTTCTTGATGTTACTTACCGATGCTGATGATGATGCTGATGCTGATGTTGGGTACTTGCGGCAAATAACAACTCAGTTAGAATGTTGATATATTTGTTACTAGGGCTATGGTTGGGTTTTACTAACATCTGTACAATCGTCGCGTTCTCGTTCGTTTTAATAATGTTGTCATAATAAACTACATCGGTTATGATGGGGACCAGTAATGCTTTTAAAAATTATTACAATACGCCATAACACAACTCAATATAACAGTGGAAATGAGATAATTTCAAAACGTATGGCAACCCTTAACGAGCACATAATTGGTATGTAATCTATTTTTGACAGATTGAATTTCGCAGTTTTATCTTGATTTTGTATAGCGTAGCTGTGTTGACTCCTTTTTACTTCGATATTGAGCAGGGGGTGTTGGCCAGCGAAGGGTAATAATAATAATTTTTCTAATAACGCGCTGATTGTAATAATATTTGAAATGTGGAAACATGTCAATTGGGAATTTCTTAACGTGTTGTCAGCATCATCATCATCCTCATCATTGTTAGCACTTAAATGTTTTCATTTTTTATATATATGTGGTTTTGAAAATTCTTCCAATTTTTCAAATTGTTCATCAGAAATGAATTCATTTGAATATTATTTAAATCTTACCGTTATTATTAATTGCAGAATGAACGTTTTTTTGCCACGAGATCGTGTGCTGTTTTGTTTACATTCATTGCAATGCAAGTTTATTTTCTTAAATATATTAAAACCATTCCTCATCCCATACGTCACCATAATAAGATTTTAAACTAATAGTAGAAAAAATTGTTTACTTCATTGTTGAGTATAAAATATTGTCTCTTCCATCTTTCATCTTTCATTCTTTTGGGTAATTGCTTTAATCTTTCAATTTCACACTTGGTCGCTTCTAATGGATGCTGCGAGTTGAATATCTACCGAAAAGAAAACTTATTTAAGCTTAGATCGATGTCGCACTGAGTTGTACAAAAGAGACGAATTTATCCATATGTGGTTTACCAAATGGAAATATGAAATTATGGTTTCTATTATTAGCATTTTATAAAGCAAAGATAGCTGTCTGTCACTTTGCTTTGCTTTGGAAGCATATTTTCTGCTATGCGCTAATAAATAAAATTAATTCTCAAAATAATTTGCCGCTAAGGAAGTGGAAAGTAAGAGCTTTCAATATTTGCCTTTTACATTGAACGCGGCCCAAGGATTTTTTTTTAGGATTTTAGAACGGGAAGGATATTTAATATATTTTTTATATAACACGCAGTATATAAATATTAGTGGCTTGCATGTACTTCAATCATTTTTTTACTTGAAGAATACATTTATTGAGAAAAACACAAAGTAATGAAAATATTTTTCATCATTTTATACAACTTTTTCCAATCTTTCTGATGACGTGGCCATACCATGTCGTAGCACTTCTTCAGCCTTTCGACACCGCTTGCAAGCCCAGCCATAATGCATCGATCTGAACAAGTAGCAATCAGAAGCCGCTACGTCTGATGAGTACTCTGGGTGCGGCAGAACTTCCCATTCGGGCTGCAACCGCGTATCCTCGCAACGTATGCCCAAGTGTTTTCATGCAGGGGGATGACTTAACGCCGTTTAACTGGTGTTGCTGGTTTTTTCTTGCCCTGTGTTTTAAAGCCCTTTTAAAAATGAGACAAAACCATACAAGTTCACTTGTTCACTTGTTGTTGTTCACACAATTAATTATTATAAAACTCGAAGACTTTTTGTTACTGACTACGATAGTAAAGCGTCGATGATAGACGTCAAAGAGGAAAAAACTGCACAAAGAAATTTTCTCAAATATCTTTTTTTTTTCTTATTACAAAAGCAATCGCCAAATAAAATACTTTTTACACAAACCACATGGATGGAATAGCATGTACACAAGAGCGTCTCACCAGTCGGCAGGGTATTATGACCATTTTCAAAATTAATCTTTGAGACGCTGATGGAAGAAAGCGATGAAAAGCAAGAGCGACTACGATTTCCTATATTATTTTTTTTAGAAAGAATTTAAAGTACATTTGGAAGATTTTGGACAGATAGATGGGTGGAAATAAATTGATTAAGAATTAGTGTAGTAACTATAATACAGCCTATTTTTATGCGAGTTTTTTTTTGTGCGCCTTGTTTTGTGCGATCTAGTAAACAGCAACAATTTGGGCAGTATATCAGAATGCCTTTCTTATCTATTTCGAACGATTCAATCTTTTTGCTTAGCGATTATCGTAAATAAGCAATAAAACATCAGCCAACAAGTCCCTGGATTGACACGTATATCTCTTCTTTAACAAAACAATTCATATTATCTTCAAAAACTGCCAACACTCAGTCAATGTCTGTTAAAATTTCATGGCATTTCGATTGTTTATTTAGCAGCATAGCGAGTCACAATGAAAAAACCCATTCTCATGTGATGATCATAAGTAGCTTTGTGATGGGGAAAAATACGGTTCCAAATCAACATTGGCTCACAAGGTGTGATGACAATTCTTCCTCATTGAAAATAGTGATTGATCGGTGGTTTGTTGATTTTAACCGATGTCGTACCAACACGAAGTGGTTTCTCCAGAACTTGTTAAGAGTTAGCTAACGTCAGGCAGTGTATTCACTATTTGCCCCGAAATTTTTCACATAAGATAGCTGCCTCTCAAGGAGATATCCTGTTTATCCATAGTAGACCAAAGGCACTCTAAGTCAACGTCCACAATGAAAAAAATTTCATTTCAACTTGCTACCACAATCACCGCATTGGGTTGACCCATAACCAAATAGATAAGAGTCGCAACTACCACGTCGATGTCCCCGCCATTAATCCTGAACACAGCGAATCACATTTGGTCGTAGCTGTACTGAATGCTCACTCGCTAAAGGGAGAACACTTACTGATTGTGCACATATCCACTAGACTGCGATCGATACTTATCTCCTTCCCATTCCCCGCTTCTTTCTAAACATAGTCCTGGCACGCGTATAGAGAACATCCACTGGGTGATTGATTATGTTAAAGAAAGAAAATAAAACCTATACTTTGCTTGTAAACACCAAAAGCATACTCCACGGAACAATTTCAATTATTTTTTTAAACGTTCCACAAAGAGACTTCCAAATGCAAGAATAGCATGGGAATGGTTGGGTCGCGCTTTAAACAGATTATGTTGATGAATAAAATCAAATGTTGCAAAACGGATTAAGTAGTCCCGGAACTTATTGTCCGATGTATTACGTCCTTAATTAAAGCAGACCTATGTACTCTTGCTACAATCTCTCTCTGTCTCTCCTGCCCGACCTGTATCCTATTTGCGCATTCCTATGCGAATTTTTTAAAAGGAAATTATTTCTTAAATATTAGGTTGGGGAGAAAGAAATCCATTATTTTTTCGGTAGATGGCTACACTGGTAGATTTCTCGTAAAGTAACGATCAAACAATTTCAGATTTATGCTCGTTGGAAAGGTGACATTTCGCAGTAAAAAAAATTCTTTTGTTGTTTTTTGTTTGGTGCATTCAGTTGTGAGTTACAGCGTGTTAAAAATGGAAGTGAACAAAGACAAAATTCGGTACATTTTACAGTTTTTCTTTGACAAAGGCGAAAATGCAAGCCAGGCGGCTAAAATTGTGAATGGTGTTTATGGTTCCGATACTGTAACAGCCAATTATGTGCAATTTTGGTTTCGTAGATTCCGCTCAGGAATTTTTGATGTTAAAGATGCACCTCGCACAGGTAGGCCAGTCGTCGAAAATGTCGATAAAATCGAAGAAATGATCGAAGTTGACCGGCATGTTAGCAGTCCTAACATCGCCCAGGAGCTAAAAATCGACCATAAAACAGTTTTAAACCATTTACACAAAGCTGGATTCAAAAAGAAGCTCGATGTTTGGGTGCCACACCAATTAACAGAAAAAAACATGATGGATCGAATTTCCATCTGCGAAGCCTTGGCCAAACGGAATGAGATACACCCATTTCTTAAACGGATGGTGACTGAAGATGAGAAATATATTACATACGATAACCCTGTGCGAAAACGATCGTGGTCAAAGAGCGGTGAAGCACCTCAAACGGTGGTCAAACCAGGACTAATGGCCAGGAAGGTTTTGCTATGCATTTGGTGGGACTGGAAGGGAATTATATATTATGAGTTGCTTCCATATGGCCAAACGTTAAATTCTGATCAAATCATACAACAAAACGGTACATATTTGACCCAAATCGGACAATCCGAAGCATGTTAAATAAAGTCCTGAAGTTCATATAAAAATAATGGATTTCTTTTTCCCCAACCTAATATTATCATAGTGTTTGATGCCAAACAATTGTTACGGCTAATGAATGGTCATATGATAGTTGCAGAAAAATTTCAAGAAGTTTATAATACCTACGGAAACTGCTATATGTGAGAAGAAAAATTTATCGATTGCCCTTCGGTTTGAGTCTCTCTAGGTAAAATTGTAAATTTCGGTGTAAAAACGAAGAAATGAAATTTTATTGAAACTTTTTAAATAATATTTACAATAAATCGCCCAAATCTATAGCATAAATAAATGTAACGCAAATTAAAACTCATATATATTTCATAAGAATTAAAGCCAACAGGAAGAAGTAAAAAACAAACAAAAAACGAAAAACACACAATTTATAAACAAATAAGAAAATTATATCTCGTCCTGGCCGAATCCTTTATAACCATAACCGTTATCCTAAAAAAATTAAAAGAAGTAAAACGACTAAAGTTTCATGCTCTATAAAATGGAGTGTGTGCGTCCAATTTTTTTTATTTTCAAAATAAAAGCTTTTGTCGCTTGGGTGTGCGGGTATTGTGGGCGTGCCCTTCGAAAAGTTTTGATCACTTCCAAATTCCTTCGCAAATCGTAGACGATACGTTCATTTTCGCTAACAGGCGAATGCCTACCATAGACACTACGCAGTTGGACAAATAGACTGATGGGTGATGCTTCGGTACATTCCAAATTTGGAGTTGGTCAAGAATTTACACACTTTATAAGGGTTTTAAAGCTTGCTTCTGTGCGTTGTAAAGATTTTGAAAAAAAGGAGATTATTACTACAGCATCGACCATAGACTATACGGTCAAATTTGTGTAGTTTATTAATGATGAGAAAAAAACCAATGTTTTAATCCTTTTGAAAAACTCCTTTCCTCAGTCTACGTAGTACTGTAGGCGTGTCGTTCGACCGATTTGGCTCACGTTCAATATTATCCGCATACGAGGAATTTCCATTGTTTCTGCCAAATATAAAGTCGATTGGTACAATTTTGCGGCCAGAAAAGCTTTTACAACAGACATTGCACAGACAATAAGACAGACAGACGGATATGCTTAAATCGATTCAGAATTTGATACCAGTCCAGAATGTGTGGTCTCTGAAACTTTCGTGTGGGTGTTGCAAACGTTTTGACAAAATGAATATAGCCGTCATCCTGCGGTGATGGGTATACAAATGGATTAACAAAAACAAAAACAACGATTGCATTACATAATAATATGAATTTGCAATCAATGACCAGTAATGCAATGAATGAATAGGTAATGCATCAATGACAACAGTAACTTTGAACTAATTCACCCTCTTCCCAATAATGCACGAGTTTGATTAATGATGGTCTACTCTGGTGTATTGAGGTAAAAACAATAGAGTAATGGTGGTTAGTTATTGTATATGCAAGCTCGGCATAACTGTAAATAATAAATAATATGATGTTTTATACACTCATGTATTCTGACAACTCTATTACGGCAATCAAGGCAACAATAATATAAAAAAAAAATAAAAAACAAAAAATAAAAAAAAACATGCACATACAGATTTAGTGATGAGCACTTAAATTAAGAGCCATCGACTCTAGTTTTTTATTCATATATTATAATAGTACACATGACCGAAAACAAAAAAAGATTCAAACAATTTAGAGCGATGTTGCAAATGTTTTTCTTTTGGCTAGAGCTACAATTACCGACAATTTATTCATAAAAAAAAAAAAAGGAAAAACAAAAACATGCCATAAAAAAGATAAAAAAAAGAAAAGCAAAAAAATTATTCACAATGTATGCAGAGAATAAAAAAAGCAATAAAACTAAAAATACTCGACCATTAACAACAACAATCGTTTGGCTATGACCACTACAAAAATAATCATCAATTTACTTGCAGAAAAAGGAAAAAAAAAACAAACAAAAAAAAAAAAAATAACACTAATAGTAGAGAACAAAATGAAATAAATGGATAATAAAACCTGATCATTACCGTAAAGCTCTGACGTATTGGATCAGTTCACATGTGTGCATATGTGTACAACGACAATAACCACTATTTTACTTTGTTTTGTGTTGTTTTCATTTCTTTTTACAATTTTTGTCCGAGTAAATTAAATATTATTGTTGTTGTTAATATTGCACTTCAGCACAACCACATAAAATACACATTTAAACAAGAGTAAAAAAAGCCATTCTTTTGACAGCTTTTTTTTTTTTTACATAAAAAAAAAAAAAAAAAAAATTACAATAATTTATAAATTTTTTTTTATTTCACGAACCACAAGACAAGTTTGAAAGGAATATTCTGATGACGAGTAGTTCTATTAAACATCCTATTAGTTAATCTGTTATCTTATATCTAGAAAGTAAGATAGAAAGTTTAGATTTATTACCATTTTAATTATGTCAAAAAAGTAACCGGAATTATATTTTTGAAAAAGAAGACCTTTAAAAAGGCCTATATTTCCAAGTGTAGGTTCTGGTCACAGGCCGCTGTCAGAACATCGATCAAGCAAAACGTTTGCCGGATAAGGATTCGTGATTCGAAAGATAACTCGAAGAAGGATCACAAGGTTATTATGAAAAGTGCCTATAAAAAGTCTTCTCATGACTTGGCATCTTCTACAGTACCACGTTTGAAAGATATTATATAAAACTTTGTCGCATTTTTGCAAATCCCGATATAGTTTTGACAGTTAGCTGCTTTATATTCAAACGAATGATGTAACAACAAATTTGAACCAAAAGCAATTTCAATTACCGGGTTCAGCAACCCGTAATACCTTTATAATTGTGACTGAAACGCTCTTACATCACGTAATGACGCTATTATAGTCAACGGAAGCTAAAGAACGCGTAAGTAGGTTCCACAAAAATTGTCATATATTCAATTGCAAAAAAAAAAACTCTCTTTAAATGAAAACATAAAATACACAGTTACATCTACATCTACACTTAAACTACACTTAAATATATCTATACATCAAATATATGCATATATATATATATATATACATATATACATATTTATATATATCAAATATCGCCGGAATATAATTTTTAATTTTTCTTTACCTGTAACGGGAACAAATTACTGACGATACTTGTAACAAATAGCTGCCACCTGAAGACATTCCTCATTAAAAGTAGTTCGCTGTCAATTTTGTTACGAAGACATTAAATAATATTTCCTTTGAATTTCGATAACAGATTGACGTTTTCAACAGAACAAAGACCGGATATAAAAGATGCTATAAACCAACATACAATGTAGATTAAATCAGGCTTGACGCAAATCTATGATATCGAGCACTTCATATAAATGAATATACGAAAATCGGTCAATTCATAACATGAAATAATACTGTGATTAAGGAAACAGCTTTCAAGCCCGAGTGCATCCGACGGACTTCTCATGGCTCCTTGAATCAATACTTGTTGATCCTTCCGTAAACTAATATAGAACGGAAAGCATATACTGACCTGGGCAGTTTAGCAGAATGCGTCTTGAAATAGCAAACCTGTGGTTAGTTTGATCACTAGCTCGGTCTTGGCGAGAGGTAAAAGATCTTCCCGCCTTAATTTCTTCCTTTAATAAGCCATCATTTCTGTACTTCTGGTTCATCGTCGGCAGAAATGCTTTGTGCTACATTTACGTTAACAAAAAAAGGACCCACGAAAATGTAAAAATGCTTTGAGAACGAGGACAAACTAAAACTTTGGTGTGCTGATCATAATTTCGTAAACCCTCAGTATTCTTACTGCCCTATCTTGATAGGTATACTTTTTATTGCTCTTCTAATTATGTTTGCCTTAGATACAGAAAGATATGGAAAGATATCGTCACTGCCTCCACCTCAAATCAGTATATTATAAATAAAAAAATGGTATTCGTCTATGCCCGATTCCTTTATATCCAATACTTTTATCTTAGAAAGAAAGTAAAAAATTAAGTTTCGCGATGACCGCGACCAATTTTTTCTAGTTTTATGCACTGTAAGATCCAGGGCATGATTTTTATCATTCTACATGTTGTAGTTCATAAATAATAGAAACTCCTTTTTTTACTACTTTTGAAAACAGAAACATTCTCAATTTGTGTTCTATTTTTGTGGGCGTGTCTGTTGACTGATTTGGCTCATTATTAATACCAATTTGCGCACAAGAAGAAGACAACTTCATTTTTGCAAGTAACAGAATGTTTATCGCAGATATGCCCATAGACGGACGGACGAACCAACCTTGTTCGTTTTAGAACTTAACAGTTATAAACAATGCCAATACGTACGTTGTACATATTGTCAAAACAAAAAAAAAACTTTGCTCCTAATCTCTCGGCAATGGGCATAAAATTCGCAAAGCTTATTGTGTATTGTGGAGTAGTCAGTTAGTCAAGTTTTGGATATTTTTATGGTCACTTTCTACAGTTACAGGCTCACGTTTAGTTCATTATTACCAACGATTATGATTCTACTTTCATCTTGATTCCTCGTTCGGCTTCGACCGTACTCGGTGAAGATGATTAAAGTTCATGAATTTGTTTACGAACTCAGCTACAGAACTACAGCTAAATTACGCAATCCATACAATTGAAGGCTTAACCTAGTTGCAACTCAAGCAAAAAGGAATCTCAAAACTACGAAAATTTATAAGAAGTAAAGAAAGTGAACACATTGCTCGTCACGCACACCCACAACTCAACGAGTAAACTACAACATATCAGAACGCCTCTCGTAAACATGGATTAGTACGTTGGTGCGTTGGCGCGAAGCTCGTGAATAGAACTTGAAGATTAGTTTAAGTACAAAGTCGGCAGTATATGGACATTAAGAAGAGTAGCCTTAATGGAAGCAGTAAGATCTGGTAACGAAATTAGATTACAAACCTTGTTTAGAGAGAATCCCCCCAATCGGGTTAAAAGTTCATAATCTACTCTATCCAGTTGTTTTCTTGTCGGGTGGATAGGAATATTAAAATTGATCTCACTTAAGAAAACCAGCGGGTCGATTAACCAACTTTGCCATAAAAGTCATGCCTAATAACGTCCTACGATTTTCGACTGACGCCAAGGATATAAGTAGTAAAGAGGCACATGGATCCCAACCTAAATTTCTTAGCCCAAAAAGCAGAAACTGCTTCTGCAAAGATTCTATTGAATTCACACGACAACGGTACCAAGATGATCCTACGACCGAAGCCTATTCTAATACAGGTCGTACAAAGCTAATGTGTAAACTTCTTTGAATGTAAATGCCTAGACTACAGTAAAAAGTCGATAACATTAGAGATTTAAACACTGAATGTACAACCACACCATTAGTATCGACTTGTTTCAAACTTTGGAACGTTAATTGCCATAGGTTGTAAGTTGCTACTCACACTAGCGCGGTATTTTCGTTTCAAAAATCTTTCTCAACTTATTAATTGCATGTACGTGTACTTATGTATGGACCGCAGTCTCTTTAGAAAATCAGAGAACCATGAAGTTTCCCAATTTCATCTTTACGTTCTTTAGAATAGTAACAGAAGACAGTCGGCAGTCCAACAAGACAGACAAGAATATAAGTAAATTAGCGCAGTTTCTTTTGTTGATGTACCTTTTTGTATGGAATGATGAAACAAATCTATACTCGCTTTCCGGTGTGCGTTGAGATAACGAGCTAAAATAGTGTCATTATTAATGACAACTAAAATTGAAATAGTAAACTAATCGCGTTAAGTGTAGAATCATGTTTCCATTTAAATTTTCCATTTAGTGCACACAATCGTTGCCTCTTATCTCGCCAGCTTAGCCCTCACTGTACAAATTACTCAGCACATTGCGTATAGCACTTTATGACGCTATATAGTAATAGCGAATTTACCTGTAATTATGATTAAATTACACAAAACAGAACAATCAAATAATAGCTCATTATTCCGATTACTGAAATTAAATTAAAGGCACCAAACTAAATACACAGCTAGCGCGAGTGGATTGAATCGAAAAAACCCCTCGAAAAAGGGACACAAACATCACGATCGAATTACATAGCAAACGTTGCAGTAGAAAGAGAAAGAATGAGACTTTACGTTTGTGTGTGCGCGGGTTAGTGTGTAAGAAACCAATTGGAGAATATAAATGAAGATTTAAGACGAATTTTGAATACTCATCACTTAGTCCTTGACATATTTGTATGTTTAATTTAAGGGTCGCACTAATTACACTCAGCTCAGAAAGACAGAATTTACTCTTGTCCAAAATGCTTTTAAGCAAAAAGTAAATACATATGGATTTGCGAGATTCTAAAGAGAATGAGGTTTTAAATTTAGATTCCAATTTGGATTTGCGAGTGTGTCCCTATGACCTTCGGTCTCCTGACGATTGAAAGCCTCTCGGAAGTGCGTATATACTCTTGATCTTGATGAGATCGAAATTTATTTAGGCTTAAAATTTGGATTGTAAATGGATTTGTCTGTCTGTGAGTCATTTGATGACAGGGAACTCAGGGAAATGTGTATTTATTTTTGAAGTCTTTTAGATTGCAAACTGATTTAAATTATCAAAAATATATAATATAAGTGTAGATGTTACACATATATTTTCTTATATATCTATTCTCGTATGGTCAATGTTCGAAAGAGAACACACACTATTTTACTTTCTTCGGCTAAAACACAAAAAGCTGAACCTGAACCTAATATTTGGCTCATTTAAAACTTAAATCACTTACAAAATCCGAATAGGGTGACAACGTTCGATCTGTAGGCAGGTCTATAACTTATAACAAGATATCTGAATAGCATAATCGACTTCAATGGGCATCATTTCTTGCTTACTTATTGACGGCTCGAGATGCTAATCAAGATGAACTGACGCTGGAAGCGTATCTTCTACGTCTAAGGAACCGATTATAAGTATTCCTAAATATTTTACAAATAAAATGAAAAATATAATAAACCCTTAGAATGCGTTAGCGGTGGTCGTTACAAAAATCTCTTCACAATTCATTAAAACGACGACAATTTGCTTTTGTCTTAGAACAAAAACTATTACGAAAATTTGCACCCATTTACTCTGACCGACTGGCGAAGTAATTTAATGCAATTTAATTCAACACTTCCAATGAGCTAAATAAGACTCTCTTACTCATTCATTCTCATGCCTACTTTGCCGATAAATGGTAAAGCTTGAAGGCTAATTTACTTCGATTAACATAACATAACAATGTCATCATATTACACAATGCAAAGACTAACAACGAATTTCCTGTTGTTGATATATGAACATAAGGAAAAAATTCTCTATTTTCCTTTTCTTTTTTTTTGCTGACATCAAAAACAATTCAATAAACAATCAAATGCTGCTTGTACGCCTGTTATTCACATTGAATTGTTTTGTTTGTTGAATTGTTGTCATTTGAAGCCGGGTATTATATTTTCATTATAAAGTGAAAGAGAGTCTTAAAAATTAAAACAACAACAATTATTATTAGAAAAATTGCAGTTTTCATCTACATATATATACATGCACTAATATATAGGATTTACTTATTATACATTTATGCCTTTCAACTTTTCCTATGACATATCGCACTTAGTATATGTGTCTGTGCCTACAAATTACATTTAAAAATTACAAACAAAAGCAAAAAAAAAATAAAAAAAGAAAGAAAAAAAATGCATATTCCAACAAACAGCAACAAACAAGCATTTATATTTCACAGGAAATTTATGTACATATAAAAGAAAGAAAACAGAAACCAAATCCACAAAATATGGTATAACAGAGTAAACATTATTTTTTACGCGCTCCCAGGATATGCACAGGATACACTGTGTAATTTATTGTCAAACGCTTTCCTACAACATAGCACAACGCAGAGAGTCTACGCGTTGCCGTCATCGTCATCATCATCACCATTATCGCCATCATAATCATCGCCATCATCACAATCATCGTCATTATCGTCATTGTCATTGTGGCTATACACGGCCGTAGTCTGCATTTACTTTTGTATTAATCTGTAAGGCTTTCGCTGCAACAGTTCCCTGCTGTTGATTATGTTGTTTGTATGTAATTTAATGTCATTTAGCCTGCGGCCATATAAACATCCCTTTTATTGTATAATATATTATTTCTCCTCTTCCATCTCTGCTTTTCTCTGCTTGCTACTACTACTGCATTTCTCTGAATGATTTCAAAACGACAAATCTACGACCTATCCATGTATTTGTATATATAGCAAATATTGCTTGCAATTACATTTATATAATAGCGAAAAAAAAAAACAAAAAAAAAGAGAAGAAAAACGTGAAAAAAAGAAAAAAATGGGTTAAAAAAATGACTGGTTATTGCTTATGTGGCTTACTCCGCGATGCTAACTACAGATATCATGCATTAGAAGTGGAAGGGTTCTTTTATGATATTGAGGGCAAAGCTCTTATAAATTAAAAAAAATTACTATCATTTAATTATAAAATTACTTTCACCTCTAAATATTAAAAAGGCGTATGGGCTTGAGTTTCTTCACTTTTCCGTTACAATTTTCAATAGTTTTACCCTCTAAATTAAATACATCACGGAATGAATGAATACCTTATCTCAGATTACGGTATTATTTGTGAAAATTATACGTCAGATATTCAATAATTAAGCACAAAACTGGCGGAGAAATACACATCCTGTTACCACATTAACAGAGAGTAAATGAATGAACAGTGATATCGGCTAAGCTATAGACAAAGCACGTCGACTAACAACACATTGATCGTGGGTTCAAATCGAAACTGCGCTAGATCTTTCAATAAACCCGATAGCTTTAGGTGCTATCGCCTTTAGAAGACTTTAGTCTTATTATTATTATTATTATTATTATTATATAAATTTGGCCAGAGAATAAATTCAAAGACTTTAGTCTTTGCTAAACTTCTACTTTTAGTCTAAGACTAGAGTCTTAAAGTAAAGTCTTAGAATTTATTTTAAGCATCTAAGGCTTTCGGCTTTTCTTTTATTACTATTATTATTATTATTATTGTTATTATTAGTATTATTATTAAAAACTCTACCGCACTTGAGATTTGAACCCACGACCACTGAATTGCTAGTCGAGACTCTTGCCTTCTCGGCCACTCAGACGGATAACTTTAATCTTAGGATATGTTTCGCTGACTAAATTAATTATAGTAATACTGGCTGAGCTGAATTATTGAAATTCAAATTTGTCCCAACTAGCTTTATTGCTGGTAAGTTGAATAAGAGTCCCACTGTTTTCCGCTAGAGATCATTGCATCGCTATTCTTACGACTTAGACAATTGGAAAGCGGCTGCAATTAAAAGAGTCTCTTGCGCTAGCAATGCCACTCGCTTCTGTTAGTCGGCAAACCGTAAGACTTTCACTTGGAGCAAGTGTCCGAAAAGCAAGACGAAAAATAATTCTATTTATGGTATTTTTGTAAAACTAAGGTTTTTCAAGTTACTCTTATATTGTTTGCCTTGTTTTTCGCCCCTTTGCCAGACTTGACTGAAAAATCTGCAAAATGATTGTCTCTTTTTTTTTCATCTTATAATTAGCTCTTTTCTTTTTTTTTTAGAAAAAGTTTTCGCCACGATGTGCGTTCAGTACCTTGCCCACCATGATAAAATCTGCAGTGCAAAGGTAAGTTTCGATTAAAAGTAAAAAATCGACGCAAGTGATAAATACAGGCATAGTTACTAAAGCATGGTGGGCTTAATTTAAGGGACACGAGTGTCCGATTCACATCAAATGCTATCTTTGTATCGCATCGTATAATGCAAGAGGTGGAAATTTTTTATAAGATTTGCTTCTAGAATATAAAAACACATCTAAGATACGAAAATGGCGTTGATCTCGTCCATGATTAATTAAATTTTTCTGCTGAAAGAATGTCAATGGACCCTCTCTCGCCCACTCTTTCTCTGACCGTGTCCCTCTTTTGCCATCTATCAATCTATCTATCTATCTATCTATCTATCTATCTATCTATCTATCTATCTATCTAGCTGCCTATATTTCTTTTTATTAGGCAGCCCACGGCCAACTAGTGACTTTACACTTGAGGTTAAAGACATTCCGGAACCGCTTGTGCATTACCTCGAGATGGACTCTTATGGATTCTTGGTCTTTATTATATCGTCCTACCTCCCCCGTCCATCGCCCGGGAGTCGCATTTCTTCCATCTCTCGATGTCCATTAGGATGATCGATGGAAGATTACTTGGCGTAATTTCTAATTCCGGACATCTAAAAATACTCAACGCTCTCAAACGTGCTCAAGACGGACAGACGCTTTGCGTCGTCGTTTATGCCTTAGCACAGGTCGCACGCGTTATCTTCTTGTAAATTGAAACGGCGCAACCCGTCTCTATGGCAGATATGTGCGCATTGATTGTGAGCCTGAAAACTAATTTATCTCGATACCGGCTAATAGCTAACATTTGACCCTAAATGTATGAACATCAGAGGAGAACCTGAACGCCTAATATCGTTCACAAAGGTTATTTTTTTCGTCCATGATTCGATACAGAACATTTTCCAAATTTGTGTCATTTCATTTTGATGATTAAAAAATGTAATAATAATAAAATTTCTTTTCTAATGCTTTCACTTATCCATGGCATTACCTGAAGGGTTTGCTAAGCTTTGTTATTGCAAATCAAAAAATTGATTTCATCAACAAAATATATTTGAATCTAAGTGATGACTATCGCCGTGAGCTAGAGCTTTATTCACTTTAGTTTTATTTAAATTGAGTATCATAGCAAAAATACTTTTTTATTCAACCAAAAAAAAAAAACCAAAAAAAAAACGACAAGAACAACAACAACAATTAACATTTTTACATATTGACATTAACTACTGCATGATTACGTATGTTGTTGCGTAAAGTTTAACAGTATTGAATAACCGAATAAAAATCGCCTGCAGCTATTTGTTGTATGAACACGCCCCGATTTTTGTTTTTCAGCGCTACCGCCAAACCTTTCATTCTCTTTTGGCTGGTGCTGCGAAAATAATAATAGCGATTTAATGGGAATTGCAAATGAAGTGACAAAATAAAACAAAACGGAGCCAAGCGAATAACAACTACAACAACAACAACAGCAACAACAAAAGTTGAAATATATAACAAAACATTTAACGAGGTATTTTTTTGTCCTGCTTTTGTTGCTGTTGTTGTTAGCAGGACATTGGCGTATGAAAAAAGAAAAAATTGTATACGCGAGGAATATTGGTGTGAAAATTACAGGTTACAAATAATGTGTTAACAATATAAAAGAACAATAGCACAAAAATTTTCTTGTTTTTTTTTTTTTTTTTTGGTGTTTATTGTAAATTGACTTTACATAATGGTTGTTAAAGACTATAGTTCGACGATCGTTAAGCATTTAATTGCAATCAGCGCCGTAACTTGGGAAAGGGTTGTTAAGCGAGCAAACACTGAAAGTTACTATTGAAATATTTTTAACTTCCAAAAGATTTGATTTTCTACCGAAAATTTTAGTTAATATTTAGTTACGAGTAGGTTTTGAATTAAAACTTAATTAATTTACTTAGCATTTTTAAATAATTAGTCAATTGGAAGCAAAAAGAAAAACGCATTAACGCCTTACTCTTTATTTTTTTGGACAATTATTGAGCGATACCAAACATTTTGAAACTAACATAAGTTCATAAACTTACCTTTTAAGAAAAATTAAAAAAAAATCGCTCGTAGAAAAGTTGGACCTTCAAAGATAGACTGGAAGAAAAGTCAAGGAGAAAATTGTGGGAGGAAATCATTCAGAAATCTAATCGCAGAAAAAACCCAGGTATTGGAGAGTAACATTTTATACATAGATGGCTGAAAATCTTCCGGTCTGCCACCTGCTTGTGTCATGATAGATGCTTCAGGACAGTTTCTTCTCAATCACATATTTCACGAAAGTGCTTCAACTTTCACAGCCGAAGCCAGAGCTATCCTTCACATTGCGAACCTTTCGCATAAAGATAAACTAAAAACCGTCATTGTTATTGAGCCCTTCGATTGTCTGGAGCGCTTCGACTTCGAGATGGAACACCATCAACAAATTACGGAATACCATTACAACGCCCGGCGAAAAAATTAAAATGGGCTTTGGATACCAAGTCTTATCGGTTTATTAGGAAATGAGCAAGCTAATCGAGCGGCGAAGTATGCTGCTTCTGCACTTCTCATTATGGATTATGTCATGGGAAACTTGGATCTTCAAACATACATTGGAAGAAAAGTTAAAGAGAAAATTATGGAAAGAAATCTACAATGCTATCATCAGCACTACTCCTTTATTAACCCTCAATTAATCCCACCTTTATACCCAGCGAATATTGAGAAAATCGAGATCAAAATGTATTCGAGAATTCGCCTTGGCCATACAATTGCAACTCACGAATGGATATTAAAGAAATCTTGCTCTCCAACCTGCAATTGTGGACAAATTCTTACAATAAAACACATTCTTTGTGATTGCCTTCACTTGTTCTTTATCAGAAGTATTGCACTTGGAGCAACTAATCCTATGGACATTATGAACTCAGCTACAGAACGCAATTTCAATACCATATATCATTTTGTTTCAATTTTCAAGACCAACCTGCGTGCAGAAACTTCCAATGTTTGTACTAAATTTGAAGTCGATATCTTCATTTTTGCGAGTGCCCAAGACACACAGACGGACGGACATGGCTAAATCAACTCGGAATTTCCCTCTGATCAAGACTATTAATACTTTATAGGGTCTTTGAACCTTTCCTTTTGGGTATTACATATACTATGGAAAAAAAGAAAATGAATCTTACAGTGGTGGGTATAAAAATATATTTTGAAAAGCATTTTGAAAAATATATTACAAAGGAACAAAGGCTCTATGCCTATGGAAGTATGCCTATGCAACATCATCTGCAAAAAAGTCTTCTTTGCGTACTTCAATAGCTAATCAAAAATGGATTTTAAAAATATACGTTTTGTAAGTCGAACATTGCAATGACAGATACATTTGTAGCCCATTGATGCGTTTCAAGTAATCTAATGTGTATGTGGTGCGCTAAGTTGTATGAATGGTTGTAATGTTAATCAGATCAGTAGATTGAAATTCCTAGTCATGCATTGCACGGAAATCTCTCCTATTAATCTACTCTTAATATGCCCGTGATTCCACAAAAATCTCTCCGACGTCCCGCTCTGATGGAAGAAACCTTAAAGCTATATGCAGGGCTATATGCACTTTCAAGCTGTCACAAGTGAAAGATGTTTTCAGAAACGTAAAAGAAAATTGCAAGAAAAACATATTCTTTAGGTTTTCTTTAATAACTTTTCTAGCAAATACGATGGGATTCATAATATTTGTCAAAACCATTCCTTTTAGAAGTAAACTTAATCAGTCCACTGAAAACAATCAACAAAATTGGAAAACATTTTTATATATTGACTTACCCTCTTCAGTATTACTATACAGTAAGGCTCAAGTCTTCTAATTTAAGGTAAATATCTAGACAAGTGATCGTAAATAATCGTGTAATTACAGTTTAAATTATGATGCAGGTTCAGAAATACAGAAAATCTTGTCTACGAAAATCTCAAAGTATGACAACGAAAGACAATAGAATACCAATTGGCTTAGCGGTTAGTTGCATTGTAATATTCTGTCAGCAAGTGTTTAAACTCATCAAAAGCTCCCTAAAAGACCTAAAAATAACATAGAAAGATAATTATAGGCGGAAACGGAGTCGAAAATGTCGCAAAAAGTCAACTTTTTGCACGTAGGCGTAGCGTGCACTGTACTGCAATCACTTACGAAAAAGTTTTTTGAACACAGCCCTATCGCGCTCGTAATAATATCCAAAATTATAAAAGAATTTAAAAATAAAAATTTTTTTCTAAGTTATCGCGTAAGACGTTACACCCCTTTCTCTCGAAAACGCGTTTTCAAGTTTGCCTTCCCGCTTTAAGCTTCAAAGCCAGAATCTCCAGTAAGCATTGCAGGGCAAATCGATGACATTCCTTCAAAATCAGTTTTAAAAAAAAAAATCCTAGAATGCTCAGCAGGACTTGAGTCGTGTTTTCAGAATATTTTTGGTTTATTTTTCTAGATGAAAAATTGTAACCTATGGCAGTAAGGTAACAGTCAAAGTCAAGGAAAAAAGGATTGCTTTGCGAGCAATTCGAAAAAAATGTTGTCTGCGTCATATTCTCATATATTATATTATCTTTCATTATACATATATACTTTGTCTTTTTTTGCTTTTTAAATTTACAAAACTTACCCTATTTTTAGTGAGTACCTTAAAGAGACTTTTATCGTAGCTCATCTTATTTTTTAGCAGCTTTGTAGCCAACTAGAGTAAACATCTCAATTATACATATATTTAATGTACATATATGATATATTTATGTATATATATATATATATGTTTTCCATTAAATCCTCTTTCCCTTTAGAAGCATACCGTATTGTTAAATTTGATTGATGAGAATTGCTTAACAATGACTGACGACGCTTTATTTCATTTGTTTTTTTTTTTTTTTTTTTTTTTTTTTATGTTTTACTCTTCTCCTTATTATTTCATTCGAATTCAAATTGAAGCAAAAAAAAAAAAAAAGAATTGAAATTCATTTGCAAAAATATGCACAGTACACAAAAAGGACATCAAAATATTTTACAACTTTAATTCATCATAATGACATAGTTTTGCATTTCGTAATAAAATATGAATGAATGAAATCAATTTCTCAAAACAAACCAAACGAA
The DNA here is from genome assembly GCA_000688735.1 of Glossina austeni. NCBI lineage: Eukaryota > Metazoa > Arthropoda > Insecta > Diptera > Glossinidae > Glossina > Glossina austeni. The sequence goes on along the minus strand of KK502500.1, from coordinate 507,903 downwards.
TGAAAGCCGGACTGAGTAGTGACTGAATGAAACTAAATGATCATCATACTATGATACACTGAATATTTCATAAAATTGTGTAACTCAAACTTCCCGGTTTTATGCAATAACTTTTATTACAATACAATACAAAAAATAAAACAAAACAAAGAAGAGAAGAGAAAGCCAACTAAGAAACGATAAATTCGCTTTAGAGCGAAATTTGGATGCCTAGCATCTCAAGCTTTCTTTTTCCCATTGTAAGGAAATATTGCGGAAAACTAATGCTTTGTTATTTTTACTTCTCGCTTACTTTTCAAAGTTTATCTGAAGTAATTGCGAACTTAAACTCCCCCATAAACGGGTAAATTAAAACTAGAAAATTAAAAACAAAAAAAGTGTTCCTTTTTTATATAATTGGTTTAAATAACTATTCTCCGTGGACTCCAGCATTAGTTAGACTTATGAAATCTGTATTCACTTTGTGACTTATATTGAATTAACTTAAGTCGATTTTTAATATTGATTCATAGGACATTTTCCCCAGACAGTTCAGTTACGATTGACATGTGGTCGCTATGAGAGTGGATGCTCATCATTATCTTCCACACCTGGACTTTACCCTACTAACCTTTCCCTACTGCTTTCTCCCTGATCAGGCGACATCTCTTAAGAGATTTGCCATAAGAAGAAAAAGAAGAACTCCGATCATACTTATAAATCCATATGATATTTAGATAGTATCAAGCTTCAAATGAAACGTCTCAAAATTTCACAACATCCCGAGCATGCAATTACGATCTCTACAACTTCAAACAAAATTCACATTTTTCCATTGATTGCGCTAAGCGGCAGACGGACGCTCGAACTGGATGCCGGTGAAAAGAATGTCACTGTCTCCTATGGGATCTTAAAACCCATATAGTGATCGGCACCCATTTTAACTGAAATCGATGGCAGATCTAAAACTGATCATGAGTATAAAAATTGTAATACGAAAAAGATCCAAATACTTAGGCGATCATGAATACATGTAGTTATTGTAAAGTGAGACGAATCCGAATCTAAGTATGAGGAAGACGCATGTAGATTACAAGGGACAAGGGATAATCCTTCCGGTTTATGCAAACAACTTGACAAAATTAGTGTATGTTTATGCTCTTGGCGGTGAATATGAAAATTTTTTAAATATTTTCCTTAGTTGCTGAACATGATTGTCTGGGTGGGCTGATGAATTTGTGCGACGTTGTACTTTAAATAAATCTGAAAAATAAAAAATTGCATACAATATATTTTGGCTTCTTTCCATATTATCCACTTAACGTAATAAGGTATTTCCTCAACATAAATGAATAGGTGGATGGCCCAAAAAAAGCAAAAAAAAAAAGAACAAGAACAAGAATAAAATAAGCCATAATAAAAAGGCATTAAAATGAAGCTTATTTTTCGTTAGTTTTTTTATTTTATTTTTTCTCTGCTTCCATTATTTCTCTTTTATACATGTACGGCAGTGGCAATAAAGTAGAAAATGTTAGAAGCTAAAAATTAATTTGTAAATCACAGGACATGCATGTATGTATGTGAGTTGAAAAAAACAAATAAAAGAAATAAAAAAAACTTCTACCCTCTCTCTCCCAACAACTATATATAGAAATAAGTTAACTAAACCGCCCCACTGTAGACTGAGGAGGTGTGAGGAATAGTCATACTTAGAGTTCTCGTTTGGCGTTTGTTGAAAAGGGTTCAGTTCCTTTTTTTCGGAATTTTTTTCAATTCCTTTTTCACAAATTTTACTTTTATTTCTTGTTTTTATTTTTTTTTATTTTTTTTATTTTTGGAAGGCAAACAAAAAAAGGCTTGAATTCATTCACAGATGAGCCTTAATTTCTATATGGATGCAGTCAAGTGCTTGAGCATTTTATTTAAGCGCATGAATAGATTTTATGGCTTGAGTTTAACAATAACAACAAAATAAGCTATGAAAAAAGATCTAAATAATAAAAAAAAAAAATCTTCAAAAAATAATAAGAGTCCAAAAATACAAAAAAATAGAAAAAAAAAACTAGAACGAAAAATAAAATAAATTCCAATTCATTTTTTAAAATGGAAGAAAATTGTTGCAAAATTATAAAAAATCGCTTTGCTTTCGAAAAAAAAGAGAAATAAATAAGTAAAAATGCTAAGTACACCGTACAACGAATCATGGATACTCAACGCTACGAAATTATTGCCGGCTTTATCTTAATCGGTAGGGCATCTATCGAGCTCAGATTTCGCATTAAAATGCACTGACGTGTAATGCATCGTTTGCAAGTAAATGTTAAAGGTCATGTAAGACGGTCACCCTTAGGCTAACCCATCACGGATTCGTATCTTCCCTTCTTCTACCCTAAAGCACATGACTTGAGTTTTATTGTCTCCTCACCTAGCCATTAAACTTCGGATCAGGAAAAACTAGAAAGATATCAAAAAGTTATTCGGAGATTCCAAAGTTCTTATTGCATACGTCAGCCAGATAAGTTTAATTTCACGGTTCGATGCCTTGTTCGCTTCAAAAGGAATTAAACAAATACCCAAAGGTTCTTTGTTTAGCCATGACAACTCCGTACCTCATTAATTTTCATTGAAGCTCTCGAATTATATGCGGTTTTCTTGCAAAAGTCGAATACTTGATCGTACAATCGCTTGTCCTTCAGTAACCTTTCACGCTTGTAGACCGCTGCTAGCATAATCCATGCTTCGTCATGGCAAATCTTTATCAACCTCATTGATAAAGGATTATAGGAGAATCGAGTGCGTTAGGCAACGCTGAACTCTAATAGGTTTCCGGGAAGGAAAAGAATTTTAAAAAAGGAGCAATTACTTTGCGTGAATTTATGATCCCAGTAGACATGTTCTGAAAAGTATCGCTTCAACACCTCGATCTCATAATATTCGCGAGATAATAACACGCAAAGGTATTAGAGATGGCCGATGCCAGCATTAATAACAACCCGTATTTAACGACCACGCGTCGTTTTCAGTAACTGACTCTTTTTGTGACTAAATTGCCGAATTTGCTTTTTGTCCCGACACTCGGAAAATGTCGCCCATATATATATATAAGAATTGTAAGTAGAAGAGGGAGGAAAACGGGTAATTGATGGAGTGCTTGAAAGTGGGAAAGAAAGAATTGGCTGCCCCTGAATTCCTGAACGGGTTAACATGACAACCATTGCACGTTCGATGAGCATTGTCCCTAAACAGGTATACAGAGCTTACGTGAACCCGATTTTAACTGAATTCTTTTCCTTTCTTGACTTCACTTATAGTGGGAATATGCGGGGTTTTTCGGAGGAGTTTCTTTACAACACTTAAGTTATTTATCTTATTATTCGCAAAGATTTCTAACGCTACAACAAATTCATTATACTTTCCGCTGACGATTGGGTGGTGTTAAGTGAAAAGGAGTTAGAGGGTATAATGGAGGAGTTTTATATATCCTGTGAAGTCAAGTTTTTTTCTTCTATTTTTTATGAGAAAAAAATCATTATTTGTTGAAATACTTTTTTTCGGTATTCATATGCCACTTTTGGCAGTGCAATACACACTCCCATACATACATAGATTTTTAAAAAGCCCACATATGCTAACGAGTCTCATATGAGTTTATATTTTTTTTTTTTTTTTTTGGCATTTCATTTTGGTTGCTTTTCGTTTTCTTCTTTTTTTTCCATAGTCGGAAAAATTGTAATACATATATGGAAGGAGGTCATGAATGCCTGCAGTAATTTCTTAATTAGCTTCAATAAGCTTTTCTTCTTTTCTTCCTCGTAATCTTTTTTTATTTATTTATTTATTTTTTTTTTTTTTGCTTTTTTGCAGATGCTTATATGCGAATTTATTTTTGTTGTTCAGAAAATAACAACAGCAACATTAAATATCCTTTCAATTTGGCAAACATTCAAACGGTTATAAAATACAATTTATTTAGCAAAGACTGCTGACTTTTAGGATAATTTTACGAAAGATTTCAAAAAAATTAAAGTGTATTCGGAAAAATATTGCAGCAAATTACACAAGATACGATTCCATCGAACTTTTTGATATAAACTTTTTAATAAATTGTGCCGCTTTTTTAATTGCTTCAATAATTTTTCAAAAAATACATACAACAGATATGATAGAAAACGTAGCAGATTAAGACAATCGCCACGCAATACGAAATCGTACAAAATACTTTGATCGGAAGATAGTAATGTTTCTCTATTCAAATTTGGGACGCGCTTAATCAAACGAGTAGGAGTTTATAGATTGCTGGCATCACAATTAACACCTTTGTCCAATTCTCATGCCAACAACTTGACTTGTTTACTTTCAATCAAATAACTGAATTTTTCCATTTCGGCTTTAGTTTCTAGTATTAAGTCAAAACAATGTCCCCGAAACAGTTTTTCGAGAAAAGTCAGAACTCGGATCGAGTACAATCGGGTAAATAGACCAATTGTGGAATACTATCAATGGAGTTTGTAGGGAAAAATCTCGCATAGAGTAAGAATATGAATAATGCGTTAAAAACCGAAATGGTTTTCCAAGATCCACTGATTCGATATAAACCATATTTACATCTCAAGAAGACCTTTAACGTTCAAACCATGATTTTTGAGAATTGCACTGAAATACGCTTTTCCCTTTGATCGAATCAAAGCAATGTTCGGGGAGGAGTCTTGGAACTCTCCTTACTAATCAAAAGAAAAATTAAATCAAACAAATGTGATGCCTGGGGATTATTATCAGTTGAAGTTCTGCAGAATTCATACAGTGCAAGAAAAACAATCGCGTGATGATCAAATCAAGAGCTCCCTGACCATAAATGTGGCGAGTAACTTCACTTAAATGCCCAAATAGTATTCTTTACTAATAGCCTGGCTTGCCGGAAAGAATTCGTAATGCCTTCAATGACGTCAGTCTTCTTAATTTTTGATTAAGCGTTTCTGATTTTTCAAAATAAAACATTTTGAATTTGATCTATAGACTGGTTTACTCTATTTAAGGCATGTCGCCATTCTTGTAATAGAGGAGCGGGGGTAGTCTAGTACGTGTGAGCACAATTGATAAGTATTATGCCTTCACCAACTGAGCACTCGCTTGAACTACGACCAAACTAAACAGTACCGCGTTGAGATTTGAACCCGCGAACGCAGACTTGCTTAAAGCACTAGCATCGAATAGCACGACCATTGAGTCGTTGGTTGAGATCCTTAGCCTACTCGTACGTTTAGGTGGATTTCAGTAAACTAATGACAAATACAACAGTACAGATAAACTGATGAAAGCTAGTAAAATTAATTAGAAGCGTAGTTTGGTTGTGCAGGTGTCCGCTAGTGGTGTTCTGAATATTACAAAGTTTAAACTGCGACAGGGTACATCAAGAAGTTTAAGTAAGCAGAACAACAGGACACTACTTATAAAAAGTATTTTCCGCCTTTTTTGGTTTTCAAGACCCGTTGCTTCCATGAATTCGAAAAAATACACGCAAGTGAAACGAAACTTGCTTCCATATTAACCTAGAGGATAAAGTCGCTAAGGTTTTTTTCTTTTTAAAGTTAACAAAAAGATTTCGAAAAATAGTTAAAGAGAATGGTCTTCCGTTGTGTTCCACATATCGTTGGAAAATGTAGTCAAAACTTTCAAAGCGTTTAAATTAAATTACACATCATAAATACAAACGGACTTTTTCCTAGACCTCCTTGCACCCTAAAGATATGAAAAGGAAAGTCAAGCTTAAAGAAACTGATTAAACAAGCACTAATGATCCAGCTTGAGTTTATATTGGAAGACTTTGACTTCGCCTAGAAAGGTAAACAAAAGATTTGCTATGCTTGCTGCGCGCCTTGAATCCTTGTTAGTAAGCTTTTTAACCGTACACCATTACCATACCCGTACAAAGATTTGTGCGGACGTCTCTAACATCAAGAAGGCTTTAAGATAGACCATCGTTTTGTTATACCGGTGGATTCAGAATCACTTTCGATTTCAACTGGCTTGTTTCTTTGTCCGTCTTTCCGTCTTGTATGCTTCTGTTCAAGCTACAGGTCGCAATTTTTGAGATATTTCAAAATTCCGTATATGAATAAGGGCGGTGTGCTACGGGGCCCACTATAGTCGTTTTAGTTTTTTATCATTATTACCTCTCTGACAATTATAGTGAAGGAATACTAACTTATTTTGCTAAGTTAAAGCTATTTTAGAACTTGCACCATAAGCTAAGCTGAATAAAAGAAAAACTGTTTTGGCTCTGAATTCAGAACCTAAAAGTCCATCTTAACTTCTCAGTGGCTTTGCACCCTGGCAATAATCGGTGTTCTATATTGCTTCTGTTACATTAGCAAACAATCGAAATATTATTTAAGCTTGACCGTGTGTCGAAAAAAAGAAAAAGATTAAGCTCATAAAAAGTAATTGAGTGGTCTCTAATGGAATTCCGCTAAATATATGTGTATTGATTTTTTATAACACATTTGTCTTTTTTATGCTACGCCACGTTTTTTCATTCGCATAAAGTGTTTTTCATTTTTTCTGTGTTTTAGAATACAAGAGAAAATCAAAAAAAAAAAAAGAGGAAGAAGAAGAAGAAGAGGAAAAACGAACTGTTAAACCAAAAAACAATTGCTTAACAATTGTGATAACAATAGCAACCGATGTTAGTTAAACTAGTCAACAATTATAACAACAACTGCAACCATAACAATTGCAATAATATTTCATGAATATTTGCGTTGGCAATTAATCGTAGTAAATGAGCACTTACATGATTTTTTTCCCCATATATGTACGCCATTGTTTAGAGCAATTGCTTGTTATAAATTAAAAAAAAAAAGAAACATTATTTATATAACATAAATACATACAAACATAAATACGTGAATATAGCAATTATGCATAGCATTATTCATGACAGGCACTTTACGTTATATGCTTTATGAAAAAGATTTAAAAATGTACGGAAATATTAGAAAAAAATATGTATTTACATATAAATTATTTATTAAATTCATCTCCCAAAAGCATGTTAGTTTTTCTACGTTCTTTGCCATAACTAAGAGTATGCTACTAAAGTAACACTACCAGAGTAGAGTTGTGATATGTTCGCAGATCTCCCAAAAGCATATTAGTTTTCCTACGTTATTTGCCATAACTAAAAGTATGCTTCTAAAGTTACACTACCAGAATAGTGATATATTCATTTATAATTGATCGCTTGGACTGTGTAATCATTATCCATACCATCTTGCGTTTAGCGAATTAGTATATGCTGGAGAGTAATATGGAGAAATTTAGCTACACCGACGGGGGTTTACTGTTCTTCTTCTTTTAAGCCTGTGGTGTTGGGTAAATCGGACTTTTGTTACTCATCTAAGAGTGTACGGCTGGTTTCTGTTTTCTATTTTTACTCTTCGGTAATTCCGTTTAATGAATGATAGAAGGGTGCACAATGAAAAAGAACCAAATCACAATTCTCTAATTATTAAATATTTGCCGAAGGGCAAGACACAATTCTGTGACAGTGACAGTGAACTTATTGTTGTTCGTAAAAGACAAGACGTAAGCTTCATCGAAAGTTAGCAGACTGTTGCCCTATAAATCAAGTCCCATCGAAAGTCAGCAGACGTTTGACCTATAAATCGTCCCATTTGATGTACGCTCCAAATCTATTGAGTAACATACAAATTTTTTTTTTTTTTTTGACCATCAAACAGCAATTTGTGGCCATGCACTTTACCAAATTCTCCGTTTAAGGCGTTTCTTTACAAGTTCCAAGCACAAACACTTAAAGGGGATTAATACAATTTTCTATCCAAATTTTTACCATTGATGGGCCCAATTAATCAGTTAACCTTCATCCCAAACCGGCGTATATAAGTTACGATATCCTTGTGGGACTTTTTGAGTATGCAATGAGCGCAATGGCTACGAATGACCACGCTGTTAAAGTCTTGAAGATGAATTGATCATATGAAGTAGGAAGATGTTTATAACAATGAAATAAGTTTACATTTGCACGGGAGCGAGGTTTGAACAAAAATCGAAATCGCAGCTTAATTCCCATTGGACTTTTGTTGAATCATTTTGCTGATTAGATAATCATCTAATAATAGTGGACTAATCCAAAGTAAGTGCTCTTTGAGCTTTGAGCTCTTTGAGGCTTTCCTTCTTTGTGGATTAAACCTTAAGGGGTGTCATAACTAAGTATGGACAGATTTCCTAAGTGCACATTAATGAGAGAAATTTTTTAGAAATTTTTTGATATTCGCCAAACCAAAATACAGCGCGTAACGAAAAGATTTAATTGGAAATTCTCACTTTTAATTTTAAGAGGTTCAGGTTTAGGTTAATTTGAAAAGTTACTTTATTAACAATAAGTGCAATGCAGACACAGTGTATACGTTGTTTGAAATATGATGACGCATAACACTTCTACTAAAGATATCTAATTACAATCAAAAATCAAAATCAAAAATTTAAAGCAAATAGGAATTTTATTTAATTTTGCCAAAATCTTCAACAGTGTAGTCCTATCCAAGCTATAGCCATGTTACTAATATAATATCAACTTGATTTATACGCATATTTATATATTGGGTAAGCTTAGCTATAAAACAACAAAGATCGACGAAATATTATCGAGCGCTGATAATTTCCCCAACGGGACTCAACGGCTCCATGACTTGCTGTTCACTCACACATTTCCCATCGACTCAGCAAAGAAGACATTTTCAAGGGAATCAAATTCATTATTCAACCCTGAACATTGTGAACCAAGTAAACGTACTCCTTGCGGGTAAAGTCATAGGTCCTAGTCCCTATTTTTCTTTTGTATTGTGTTTTCCATTGTTTCTCTTAACAATCGAGCAGATTAGTGTAAAGAAGAAACAGAGTTCGGGATTGAAAGAAGCAAAAAAGAGTACAAAATATGAACACATTAGGAAACAGTCTGCGTATAAAGTTAGAAGATACCCTATCGCCCGTCTACTTAGTCCGTGGTTACTCTACTATTTACAAATTCTCGATTAGTTTCGCTTTTGTTGTTAGCCTTTTTATCTACAACCGATTTTCTATGGACAAATTTGAAATATCCACTGATTATGCCGCCTGTAAGGTCTTGGAAAATTTTTATGATTTTTTATTATAAGAGTCTCTAAACTTAAAAATTTGTAATCCGTTTTCTTCTACTTGTTCCAGTTTTCAAGGTTTTATGGTTGATATATTATTTACTTCTGCTAATCGACGTCTATAGACAAAGCCGCAAAAAATTAAGATAGGAAGATGTACTAGTTAATTAAAGGAAAGCAGTTTTAAAAAATAAACGTAATCCGGCGCGAAGCACTGTACACAATGATTCGAAAACTGAAGCAACTTCGAAAGGAGCAAGCATTCGCCGTAGAGATGGGAATAATTTACAATCCCATGAAGACATTTCGTTCATGGGCTCAATATTTTCTGAACTCGAAATTTCAAATGCTTCCTTCCATAGTTGAATCAGCATAAATACAAGCGCGAAGACATACAAGTTAACCTAGATCCGCAAGGATAGCCGAGTAGGTAAAATTTGGTAAGAATTGCGTCAATCAAGTCAGTGGCCCCGCGTTCAAATCTCACTGCTGTGGTGGTGTAGCTTGCTTTGCTTGTAACTTACCACTAGGTAGCGGCCAACTCCCCTATCTCTTTCCCCTTCTTTTCTTTTTTCTGAACGTCACCGTGCTACACGGATAGAGGACATCTCCTGTTGGATTGGTCACATTTAAAAAAATAATAAATAAGTAATAAAGTTAATGGATTTGCATTTTCTATGTGTCTGCGCTTATTGGGCTCTTTCGAATGTTGTTAGGAATTAATAAAAATCTTTTTTTGTTTATAAGCCATTGTAATTTCATCAATTTTTTTGAAATTTTATTAATAGTGTTTTTGTTTTTTTATTCAATAAATAATAAATTTAACATTTTTTTTTTTTTATTTATTATACATAATTTTGTTTTAAAGTTTGTTTTTTCTTTTTGATTTTACATAATTGAACTAAGAAATACTTATTTATATCTCTAAATAGAAAATAACTTTGTGACTTAATGTAGGTTATCTGAGTTTTAAAATCTATAATAAATGCAAAAATTTGACAATTAAAGAAAACAAAATTTAGTAAATAATGATGAGAGATGTTGCTATCATAAAATAATTTTATATGTATACGTACAAATATTTGATTGAATGCTAATTGAATACAATACAATACAATATATTACAAATCTCTGACTACAATAATACGAATTGAGCAACAAACAATACTCTTGCTTGCCCGTCAGTGAAAAGAACGTGAATAGCATGTAATGCAACATTGATATCTTTTCGTGATGCGATGGATTATCAAACCCGAAAATGAAACTAAAAAATTATTCGATAATGATTTTATTTATTCCATTGTATACATTACACCGAACTTTCTTAAACCTAGCCGAATAATTTTTCAAAGAGAGAGTTATATAATTCGACCAGTAGAGTTAATACGAGGAACGAGATAATAGATAACAAACATACACACTTCCTTAAATGGGGAAGAAAATGATGATAAATAATATATGAAAATATGCGTAAATAATAATAATAATAAACAAAAATAAATAAAAATAGTAAATTATAATAGTAAATACTAACGATAATAATATAACGACTAATAACAATAAATAATAATAATAAATAATAATAAATAGTAATAAGAAAAAATAATAAACAATAATAAATAACATTTATAAATGATAATGATAAATAATAATAATAAATAATAATAGATGCAAAAAAATAATAAAAAATAATAATAAATAACAATAATGACAGTAATAGTAATAATAATAATAAAATGATAATATATAATAAAAATAATAATAACATAATAAATAATAATAACATAATAATATATGAAAATAATAAAATAATAATAAAAAATTATAAATAATAATAAATAGGAAACGTTATATTAAATCAATGATTCTGAAGAAAGTTTCGCTTATTATGACGCTCTTTGTACATTTAGGCAACGATATATAAAATATTTCATATTTGTTGGTTTTATTTTTTCTTATCAAAATGAAAAAATTTGTGTTGGTCAATATGAAAATTTGGTTTTAGTGCAAAAATATGTAGACGTAAACGGGCAAATTCAATGAATTTAACCTTCCAAGCCATCTTACGAGCTATTTGGCGGTTTGCGTCGCCCAGCCTCAACTGACCTTCCGGAATATGGGTCAATCTTAACATGAAAATTGCCGGAATTAAATTTTGCAAACCAGTTCTGATATTAGCCCCCATTCCCATATATATGCAAAAGAGTTTGTTCTTGCATGACCAACATCCTTATCTTCTCGAGAGTCAAAAAGTGTTGAAAACTCTGCTTTCGACTTTTCTTCACATTTGATTGCGCATCGAACAAAAACTATTGCGCAGTATCAAACAAACTTTTTTACAGCCACGTCTTTCCTTATCGGCCGTCAGAGTATGTAATGACACTGTGACTTAAATGTGAAGTTGACTTTTAATAAATACAACCAAGTGCTATGGTGGGCATAAACGAAACGATTTTCCAAACCATTTAATGAATAGAGAAAAACTCTTAAAAGTATCGCAAAGCGAAATGAATATATTCAGCAGAGTCTTTGAGAGGCTCGTACCGCATATTATTAAGTATCCATACAATGACAATGAATAACTCTAGTAGACTTGGCATCCTAAATTAGTTCAATTTAAATTTTGTATGCTGCCTTCCGATAGCTAAAAACTGAAAAAATTGCACGTTCACATTCATTCTTAGCTAGAAGGCAAAGATCGATGTTAAGAAGTGGCATGACAGGCCAGTTACATAATCGATTTTTTATCAAGGACGACCCCTAACCATAGCTTCCCGTTAACTCAATGGACATTTTTATCGACCGTACCTGTCCCTAAAATAACCAATTCTTTCAAATCGGCCCAAAAATACACCCAAACATTCTTACTAAGTGAATTGATATCAAAAAGAACGCTCAATCCGTAAGGTTGTGTCATGAGAGCAGTCTAGCTAGCAGTTCTTTGCTTCTTGCCTTTTTCTATATCTTGCAGACAAGACAACATTCCGGATCCGAACAAAATATTTAACCCTAATTTGACCTTGAATATCATTTAAACTTTGACCTTGATTTTTTTGAAAAAAAGAAGTGTCGCATATCTTTGAAACTTTACTAAAACGGGGACTCGCTCCCTGCGGATTACTTTGCGAAGTTTTCAACGATCAAACTATAATTAGATACATTTGTCATTCCACGCAACACCAGTGTTTACAGAAAGTTTCTATGATGTTCAGTAAGAAAACTATTCTGGTTAGACAAACAGTGGAATATCTTTCGACCTATCTGTCAAACAAAGAATAACCTAAAAATCACATTGTAGTGAGTATTGAAAATTCGCCCCAAGACGAAAGTGATTTTGTTTTATAATATTATTTATTTTCTTTTAGTTAAAGTTGGTTTTTTTTTTATATGAAATTTACAAATATTTTGTTATAAAACTTAAAAAAGAAGAGGAAAAGTTATATGTACACACAAAAGTTACGTAGGAACAAATTTTGAAATTTGAATTTATTTTACAATTTTTGTATTTTATTAGCATAGCAAAAAACAAAAGAATTGTCATTAATTTTCATCATTCTTTGTTATGTGGAAATGAAACCTATTTTTTGATTAAGTATTCGTCTCTAAATGAATGAATATCTATACAAATTTGATTTTGAGAATGAGTTTTTATTTTAATACAATTTATGGCTGAAAATTTTATCACTATGTTTGTTACTGATACCGTTGATACCGTTGGTACCGTTGGTTGTATTGGTAATGTTAGTTGAATTGATTTCTTTATTCTCCTCTTGCTGATTGTTGTGACCATTGTGCAGAGCTTTAGTTAAAAGCATTTCTTTGTACGTTAAATGACCGTTGGTTAAAAACTTTTCAGCCATTTCCGTTTCCAAGTCATGTTCATCCTCAGCTTCTACATCGATGGCAGTATCTTCTGCTTCGGAATCATCCATTTCTTGTTCAATTGCATTGCTTGCTATAAGCGAGGGCGATTGATATATTGACGTGGATAATAGTGACTGATCGGATCGCCTTAGATGATTGGGTGAGGATGGCGTTGACGGTCGTCCACAATTTACGGGAGCTCCAACAGCGGCGGCCGCTACAGCAGCTGCTGTCAAACACCCCACACCCTATACTAATGATGACAGGGGCGGCCGCGGCGGGCTTGTATTGCGTGCAGCGGCGGCTGCATAATATTGCATGGCATGTGGATGGGGTGGTGGTGGCGGAACAAAACTTGTAGCGCCACCGTCATGATACAAAACTGGTACTCTGACTAAACGTTGAGCTGCATGAGCCATATTCGCCATATTGGCAGCCTCTAATTCGGCAGCTAATTGACGTTTCCATTTATTACGGCGATTCTGAAACCAAATTTTCACTTGAGTCTCGGTTAAGCGTAAAGAAGCTGCTAGACCAGCTCGCTCCGACGAACTTAAATAACGTTTCAAATCAAACGTTGATTCCAATTGAAAGACTTGAGCCCTTGAAAATACTGTACGAGTTTTCTTTTTACGTTTCGTTTGATTGGTATCACCTTGCGGCGACGAACTATCCGAAGGCCCATCAGTTCCATCATCTTCTTCGATGATTTCTTCGCCCTCATCATCCGATTCATTTGAACTTGTAGGCAGCATATAATTAGCTGAAGAATGAGACGTTGAATGATGACTCATACTATTGCTATTGCTGCTGTTCGGTGTGATGCTTTGATGGCCATGATGTGATAATTGATGAGAATGATGCGAATGTATTGCCGAAGATCCAACATTAATATGATACGTAGTGGGATGAGGAGATGGTGATTTTGTGCCGGAATTATTGCTATGGGAATTATTATTATTGCTGCTGTTGTTGTTGTTGTTATTATTGTTGCTGCTACCACTATTACTGTTACCATTAAGAAGACCATTATGACTAGGGCTAAGCGAAGTAGGTGAAGAGGGATTTTCTGTAGTATTTGTAGAGGAGCTGTCTGCAAAAAACAATATAAAAAGACACGAAAACAAATTATTTAAAGGTTTAAGTACGAAAGCGCATTAAATATTCGAGATAAACCTTTCATAATACTCTCATCAGTAATTGTTATAATTTCTGCAAAGCTTTCCATTCTCGAAAACTACGCAAACTCTAAGAGAGTTTAGCAGACAAAAAAATCTCAATTTCTAGAGCAAATCTCCGTGAGTGCGTTTACGAAAAAAGAGAAAATGGTGGCCATCACATGTGGGGCGTTTTATATAATTTCATTATAAGTAGCTTTTTACTTATACACTAACAATAAAATAAATACACATGCTTATGTGTATCTATGTAGATATACATAAAGAGATATATATATATTTAGTCCTTATAACCACCACATCCTGGTAAAGTATAAAATGTCTGAAATAATTAGTTTTCCACAACAAGAAAGCGAACGAATAGAAAAAAAAACCACAAAATGGCGTTTAACTTAAGTCTTTTGTTTTTTCAGCTATTTAGCAACAATTCAGAACAATTTATGCCAAAAACAAAAAAAAAAGACGAAGAAAGAGGAAGAAAAAAAAACTGTAAAATGAAGGGGAAGACAATTCACCAGCACTTGACTTGAAAAAATATAAAAACCTAACGAGACAACATTTTAGTGAAAAAAAGTTGTGTTAGACAGACAGGCATAAAGAATTCTTCTTTTCAAGTAACGAAACAAAGGAAAATTCGTAATTAAAACCTTAAGTAGAAAATTTCATATTAGCTAAGCAAGCACATTCCACACGTTTATTTACCATAAACACATGAGCATACATATGCATGCATTTATTTATATATGTATGTATATATATATATATATATATATATGTATGTATATAGCAGAGGGCCAATTTAAATAAATTCAATTGCATACAACAAGTATGTAACAAGTTAATGCAAAAGGCCAATTAAAGAGGCTTAAAAATCGTCCAACACTTGCTCTTCTCTCTCTCTCTCTCCCCCTTCGTCTTATAAGAATTAATCGTTATATATACATATTAAACAACATCTACAATCACGTACAACTCAAAATACGCATTTAGATATTTGATGTAAGTATGTTTACACTTGGTTAGTTAGTTAGCTAATGTGTGTATATGTGCGCTTGGAGTGCAATGTTGAATCGTCTTGAAATTTAATACGATAATGAAACTATTGTGCAAATTGCCACTAATTGAAACTACAAAATAGGCATTTTATGTGTAATATAATCGCACAACGAAATCCAGTTAATATATTTATATATATATATATATATATATATATATATATAGGTGTATGCAACACTATCAACGTTACGATTCCCTCCCTCCTCCCTTCCTCCTTTTGCGTGTATTCGCGTCTTATCACATTCTTACCTAAAGCCATTTTCCAGCCTTGTAAATATAAATAATACACAGGTGTGATTCTAATTCTCCGCCTTAATCGAACCAAGAATTCAAAGAATTTCTTCTTTATTAGAATTCGACAAAAAAACACAAGAAAAAAAACAAAAAAAGAAAAGGGAAAGCGTTTCAAAAGCATTAATTGCTGATTAGTATAAACGCAAAGCAACAATAGTTTGTCGAGTATTTACATTCACTTAGTATTTAGTAAAGAGCTGGCAAAGAATTTAACAAAAGACTTTAGCTTCTATTCATTTCTTTGTTAAGTTTTTTAAATATTTTTATTTTTTATTCGCACAAACACACCCTCACTAATAGAGTTTCACTTTAATGCTTCTTTCCTAAGTGCACTCCATTAATTACTTCGCCTAACAAGGCTTCCATTTAACACATGACTGGCAATTAAAAAATGATTGAAGCTAACTTTTGAATTAATCGTATTTTAATATCAAAACGCCTTAATCTTAAAGTTGTTTCGTTCTTTTATGTCTATCACCCAAAGAATGTGCAACATATTCATTTTATCAAAACGTTTGCAGCTCCCGAATGGGAGGTTCAGAGGTGTCACGAATCGATGTATTCTTGATCAGCATCAAATTCTGAATCGATTTAAGCATGTCTGTCTGTCCGTCTGTCCGTCTTTTTAATACCTGTTGTAAACTTTCTCCTGCCGACTATCGACTTCAAATTTGGCAGAAATATTGGAAGCTCTTGCACGTTAGCATTAAAAAAAGGCCAAATCAGTCCTCAATGCTCTCCGCGTCTTCGGCTCGATGTTCATAAAATACAACAGATAAATTTGTGGATAAATTTCCACACAATTACTCCTAAGAATTATTCTAGAAAAATAAAACAGATCAGCCACCCCCATCCCATATTATAGAGTACGCAAATTTATGTTTTTTCTTTTTTTTAATCTTTTTTTTTGATAAAATAACGGTGCTGGGTATTAAAGATTCGATCACAGCTACATATAATTTTCTTCCTTCTTTTTTTTTTTCTTTTACGCTTAAGTGCACTTCAGCCCAAGTTCAAAAGGAGGAAAACCACTGTAACGCTTTAAAAAAATAATTTAAGTTTTTTTTTTTTTTTGTAATTGGAAAAGAGGTTTTAGAACAATGATGTTTAAAAAAGTTATTAAGCGTATATTTGAGTATTCAGAAAACATTAAAAAATTACAACACCGCAGACCATCTCGCGAAGCATCTTCAATTTAGTGGGCTCTAGGACTCAAAAATTGTGTGGTGCACTTGCCGAGCTAAAGAAAAAATATCGCATTAAACCTTTCTATGGCCAGAGGGCATTTTTAAAAATGTTCACTTTGATGTGATTTACATGTATTTGAAATGGCCAATAATTGTTAATAAATATCAATCATATTCACTTATCAAGAATCTCTTATGATCTTATCTTAGGCGTTGTTTTAAAGATCGTTTTGAACACTCGTACTTTTGAAAAACGTCTTTAAAGTTTTAAAATGTCTGGTGCAATGAATTTTTTTATTAATTTTTCTCCACTACTCTGCGAATCCCACGCACAATAAAATTGCCTTTGCTCTCACCTATTATAGCGACTTAATGATAATCACGACTAAGATAAGCTTTTATTTAAAAATACTTATAAATGAACCTAGCGGCCTAGCGACATAACGACATGTGGTAGACATGTTAGAAATCACCAAGTAAGACATAAGACTGCAACTTACTAGCGGGTTTTTATTTAACACAGGCAGCCCCTTTGAAACCGGTCGTGGAGATCTCGAAATTTCAAGCAAAACATTTTTGTTTCGGATAATAAACTTCTTTCCCTTTATATTGTAGAAGCTTCAAAGCAACAGTTAAACCAATAAAATAAAAACTTTTTATCTGAATGCGGATATCCCGCTTAGTATTTATTGCTGCAATAGTTAATATACATTACTGCACTTTTAATTGTAAGGTGTGCGTGTATTTGTATGTTTCTTAAGTCTAACTTTGGCACATAGCTCAGATGTTATTTTCACTTCTAAAGCAAACTTTATTTTAATTAATAAAAAGATTCATTAGGATGTAAAAGTTAAACAAAGTGAAACAAAGAAAGGTGGGAAGCAGTCCGATCCGAACCATTTTCAATAGCTTTAATCCTGGGACCAAAGTATCTCAAATATTGGTGGAACACAAAAAAGCAGGAACGACAGATGGACAAACGGACAGACAAGCTTAGGTAGCTATTAGGAAAGGTGGATCAAGTGCTTCTAGGTGTTGCACCCATTCGCTTGATGTCTGTCCACGCATTTTTATGTTCAACTTACAGGTCGCAATTTTCGAAATATCTTTTTTACAATGATACGTTTTGGCCCAGCGACAAACGGAATTGAAATTCGTACGGGTCGGATCACTTCTTCGACCACTCCCCTTATAACTCATTATTTTAATAAGCCGTTATATGAAAAAAAAAATAATTTTTCGAATTTCATGACAAAAATCGCTTAGTAATAGTGTTTTTAGCATCATAAATTGCTGCGAAAACTTTGGATCGGATAGCGAAAATTTTTTAAACGTCTTGCCATGTAACTGCTCCTTCGGAAACTGAGTCTTTATAGTGTAAAAAGGGTCTAATTTTCAATACTTCTCAAGGAAAACTTGTTCATACCAACAATTTCACATAGAAATTAACGTTAATGAACATTCCAGCATGTAGATCGCAACCCATCTAAGGATTCTAATGGAAAAAAACTATGACCTATGTTGCTCAATTTGGGTAACATAGGTCTATTTTTTAGATCGCACTATACATAGCGGCTCTCGTGGAAGCAAGCTCTTCTAAGGCGAAAAGCTCGAACTTGTGCTTTGTTATGCCGAAAGCAACTGGAAAATAATAAATTCTTTGGCAAGTAATGAAGTTGGGTAAATTTGGACAGCGTTAGTTGACGTTGACGTTACGGGGGCTTTCATGAAAATTATGCATTTACGTAAATGTATAATGGATAATTTTTGGATATCTAATAGTAATAGTCGGCGTTGTTCGACTATAGCGTTCTTGCTTGCTTAAGAACATTTAAGAAACTTTGTTTTACGTAAATAATTATAATGCTCCTACTTACCGTGCGTAGGACTATGAAAAGGCATACGTTGCGATGCCCAAGGCCAGCCAGGCGGACATAAAGCAGCGTAACGACCGGCCAGAGCTCCCCATTGTGATATGAAACCCAATCTGCAATAAAATACAAGAGTGCAAAATTGTTAACAAAAGAAGATACAAATAAATAATTAAGGATTAAATTCTAACCCATTTGACGTCGTTTAATCATGTTCACCCTTTCGACGATGCGCTATTATATTAAGTTTGTCCTTATATTACTCTCATGTAGGCCGCTAAGAAGCTTGGATTCATAGATATTTTTAATTTTCGGAAGACTTTACTTAGTTATGGAAACCGTAATAGCGACAAAGCTAAATTTTTTTTTCTTAAAACTAACCTCAGGTTAAGTTTTGATTTGTGATTCATTATTAAACTTCTTTGACATCATTGTAAGACATCTAATGAATTATTTTTCCGATTTGATAAATTATTGGATATAATTGAGTATAATTGAGTTGAGCATAATTGAGTTGAAGCCATGTTTCTAGTGCATCTCTTGAGATTAGGTGTAAAAAATTCGGTTTAAGTCGTAGATAATCTTACTTACACAAACACACGCACACACACACACACACACACGCACATACCCAAGGAAAGAAATCGAAAACCCTTTTCTTAATTTACCTTAATAATAAAACAACTCATCCTTGTAATCGTGCGTGTAGATGTGTTTTTCTATTGAATTTATTTATTTTATTTATAACAGCTGTTGAATATTAGAACAGTTGTCTATTTGCTGATAAGTTTAAATAAGCAAAAATCATATTAACCACCCCTAAAAGCATCTTAATAAAACTTTTATATATTTCTGCTCATGCATACAAGCGCACTCGCATACACACACATCTCCATATATTTATAACTTTTAACTTGTCTTCGTTTTTGTGTGGATATAAATCAAACTTTCTTTATATTCTCTCTAAACGTACGTACAAAAGCATTCAAGCAAAAGTCTACAATGCCGTCATTTTTGTTAGTCTTTTTTTTTGTTGTTGTTGTTGGTATTTGTTCCTAAGGGGAATAAATAGACAAGCGAAAACGCAAGAAGGAAAAGTGAAGAGAAAGGGGTGTTATCTACCTGTTTATAAGACGAAAATTGAACAGGTTTCCGAAGCAAACAAACCATTTATAATAGTGGTGTAGTGTGGTGGTAACATAAACATAAACATCTCTCCACTCATTCACTTATTCACTTTAGCTTTTCTCTTCTACACGACTTAATAAAGCACTTAAGTGATTTTCTTCTGATTTCTCAAAGCGGAAAAAAAGAAAATAAATAAATAAATAAATAAAAAAAAAATTAAATACATATTAAGCTGTTATACATCCGAACAGTTTTGGAAGAGGGATGAAATCTGTGGAGATTAGTAAACTTTAGCAAAAGATTCGTATTTGTGTGTGTGTGCGTATACATGAAGAAGGTGATTATTAATAATAAAGGTTAAATGTTATTATTTTTCCATTCTAAGTAAAAAGTTTATTTCGAATTTTGCATTATAAGTAATTTTTTATTGAAATAGTTTTTAAGCAAGATTTTTTTTAAATATAATATTAAAAAAAAGTTATAAAATGAAACTTGTGAGAATTTATTTAATGTCAAATTTCTAAGGTCAACGAAGAAGTTACGTTCTCACCAGTTTCAGTTTACTTAAATCCAATACAAAAGAAAAAAGGGGCGCCTTCTGACTGATTACGTAAACCCCCGGAATATTTTTATGCATACAGTGAACTTAACGTTCAACTTTCAATTTAAAATCGATAATCAATATTTATCGAAAAAGAGTTAGAGAAAAGAATTGAACAACACATGAAATGCATGAGAAAATATAAAAATGCTTCAACAGAATATATAGAGAAAAAGAAATTGAAAAATAACTTTATTATACTTGTGCTTAAGTCAAAAAAATTTCGAAGAAGACAAACATACAAGTGTTTTACCATTCGTATTGTAATGTCTGCCACCAGTAGCAACTATTCCTTTAACTTTGGGTTCATTTATAATTAACGTGTATATGGGAGCCACTTTGCTGTGCGAAAAATCAACTTTCAAGTTCTTCAGTAAATTTTACCTCTTCAATCAACTTTTTCATAAGGAGTTTGGGCCTGAGCCAAAGCTTAGGTCTAGTTCGGGGGTTAAGCTTCAGCCAAGCTTAGCTGTGGATCTGACCTTAGGCCCTGAAAGCAGCTTAAGCCTAAGACTTGGGCACGCACTTAGGCCCGGGTGCGGGTTTAGGCTTGGGTTTGGACTTAAGTCTAAGCTGCGGATCCGACATTAGGTCTGATTAATTGATCTACGAGAAGGTAACTTGTTCTTCTGTTTTCTTGGTTTTTTTTTTAATGGGCGATGACTTAGAGGACACCCCCTATACCTGTATAAACACGTTGACAAAAAGAAGGGAGAACGAAGAACTGAGGAGATAACGATTATTCTCCAAATTGTGGATATTTTAAATTCGGAAAACAACATTTACAAATGCCTTAAATGCCTTAAGTGGCCTTAAATGCCTTAAAGTTCTACGAACGTTTTAAATAATATGATGATTTTGAACGGTAAATATAAACGGTTCCAGGTGTATAGCAAGCGAGGTGTTCTTACTCATCTCGCGATGAATCTTTGATGTCCCATTCCTTACTTCCGCAAACGATAATTGTAAAATGTTTTGAAAATAAAGGGGCGTTTTACTTAACCGATCACAGCTAATTTTTACCCTGAGTTTTTCAACAGCCCTTGGAAACATATTTACCAAAGTTTAGTTAAATAACTCCTGCACATTGTAAGCTAAAACTTTCGGTTTACTGCAGGCGTGTGAGTAGGTGGATTCCCGGAGTAAAGATTTGTATAGTTTTATTAAAAATGTACCTAAGGTTAATATTAATATTTGCTATGAATCGTTCGAATTTAATCCTTATATGTAGTTTTGAGCTGATTGCTCCTATTTTCAAAAAATAGTTTTAATAATCAACTAAGAATACGCACAAACGTTTAGCATTCTTCTACAATAACCGACGGGCAAGCATGAAATCCTGTTGATTAAAAAAAATTGCGCCATAAACAAAGTCATATGCAGTCATGTGCAAATCGTACTAATAACTCCTATATACTCATAAACTTGAACTATAGCAAAGTAAACTTCTAGAAGAACAATACAAAATATTCCTTGAATTACTTGTGGATGATTAGTTTCTATGAAATGATGATGAGCTCAAGCAAGTGTAGTTCCTGATGTTAATAAAATTATTGTATTTTATAAAGGAATTTGAGAAGGATTAAAAAGGAGAAATTCCGCAAGGAGGTCGTATAGCAAAGGAATGATACAAAAAACAAGTAAGAAAGTTATATGCGGTTCAAATCGAATCTCGTATACCCAACGCCATTAAAATCTTCAGCGCCTCACGCTCGTATTTATGTATATAAAAAATAGAATGAAAAAAAGAAAAAATCAATTCTCCCACGATATTTATTTTAGAATTAATCCGTGTTTAGGCGGATAATACATCTTGACTTGAGGAATGTATAAAAAAGCTTTAAACATTCTGTCTTGTTTACCTTACGGCTGATAAGCACAAAACTTCAAAAAAGTGAAAAAAAAGTAAAATCTAATCACTTACACGTTTGTGTGGACAAGGCCGATTTTTCCCATTTTTCCACATCAACAGTGGAATTTTTCGCGACGTAAATGTAGAACGTTTCAGCCTTCTATCCTTCATAATATGTGAACAATGAACAAAAAACCAAAAATTTTTGCTTAAAGATAAGGGATTCCGTTCAGTTTATGTTTTGCTGCGAGCGTGCGCTCAAACCAATTTGGGCCATTTCCAATGCCAGCTTGGATGCAGCAACATCCAATGTCGTTATCTTTATTCTTGCGACCACGAGAATGTCAAAAATACACCCCACACAGGCATGCAGACGGACGGACATGGGTTAATCGGTTCAGAATTTTACGCTGATATATAGCGTAAGCGAAGTTTCTTTTGGTTGTTGCAAACATTATGATAAAATGAGTATGCCCCCCATCCCTCGATGGTGGGTATAATAACTGAGCTGGGGCAACTGAACAGATACAGAACTGATTCCAACTGCCGTTTCCACCCGCTCTCAAGTAGCATTAAACCGTACCGCGTCAATGAAGCTATATTTCGAGCAGGGAGTATTTAATAATCTTCAGAAGATTGAGACGAGGACCGTTCACTTCTCGCAAATGCCTTTGTTTTGCCTTAGCTATTGGTAAATATAAAAAAAAAAACAGCATTCATTTTAATTTCCATACAAAGTTTTCTTCTTTCTTGTCTGCTCCTTTGTAATAATAATTTTTATTGCCTCATGATGTTGTTGTTGTTCTTAAATTGACTTAATAAACTTTTATGTTTTTCTCTCCAAATTGACTGACATTTTCATTATTTTACTGTACCTTGCTCTTAAGAGCATTTAAAAGAAAGAAACCTTAAAGTATGACGAAAAAACACAAAATTGACTAATACTCTCTAATAATATTTAACTTCAAAACATAACCAAGATTTTAAATACGTTTATGGCGTACGGGTGGGCGGACACATAAAAACTTTTTAAAAATAAACCGATTTAAATTATATTTGTACTCGCTTTATTTTGCTTTAAAAGTTAAATATAAAATTTTATCGATTTTCTTTTCAAGATTATCATACAACACACATACGCACTTTTAAAGTTTAGTAGACTGTTTTATTATTTTAATCAGTTGCCGTAGAAAGCACTAAAATGCACATATATATATATGTATATATAGAGAGAAAATCAGTACAAAAAAGGTCAGGGCAAAAGTATTAATACCGTTAGAAATGCACACAGATATATAAATATATTTGCATGTAAACTAAACTAAATGGTAACACATGGAAATTTATAAGCATTTGCATGGACATTGGTAGGGTATAACGTTTCGTATACTTGGAATATGTGATTTGTTTTTGTTTTATTTTTTTTTTTTTTTGGTTTTCTTTTTTCTTACAAAACAAGTCAGTCACAGTACATAAAACTGTCTTGTTAGGGTCACTTAACAGAATGTGTGATTGTCACTAAAAGGTTAATGTACAGGTTATATTTTAATACCACCCCAATATACGAGCAATAGGTAACACCCATGCATATATATGCATATAAGAGGGCATTACGAAAAAGTATTAATTGCTTGCGTTTGTTGAAATTACTGCATGAGAAATAATGCATTCTAACATAATGCATAAAAATACCGTGAAATGTAGTGAAAATAAATTTGCAAGAAATAAGTGAAAAGTTAAGGTTAAGATTTAACCGAATCCTTAACACTTATTGAGTTGGGAAAATATTCATTGAAATAGAAACAACAATATATTGAAATGTTTCATGAAAGTTCACACAAGTCGTTGGAAAATTTCACTTTTAATATTTTCAGTCTTTGCTTTCTTTTTCTTCTCATTTATTAATACATTTGTGTGATGACAATTAACTCATAAAGGTTGGTCTCCCCTTACGTTCATCTCAAAGCCTAAACGCAAATTTGGGTATCTTGAAAGCGTCAACAAGCCATAGAGAAAACTATAGCAGCATAAAATGCCGTGTGGGCATTTTGAGACTAAGTTCCTGCGAGTGAATTGTGATTTTTAGGTTAACGTAGGATTTACTTGCAATTCATAGCAGATGTGTTTACCAATCGATTATTTACAAGAGCTTATATTTACTGGTCTTGTCGATTGAACTCTTTCGACTCGACTAACTTTGCCTTCCGCAAATACTCTGCTTATAGGAGTACACTCTTTTACAAGCAAGTTGCTAAAGCCAAACTTTCATCATTACACTGCGGTAACCTCTTTTTTCGAGAATAGTCGTTAACCCAATCGTCAATCGCCAGATGCATTAGGCTACTATACCTTTAGGACCACGGTAGGTAACCTAATGAATCTTCATTTGGTTTTAACATTTTAAGAATTGCATTTCGAAAATCGGGCGGTTTTGATGTTTTATCAAAAGCGGGAACAACGTGAAGAAATCTCAAAATCAAAATGAATACCGAAGTTGAACAATAAACATTATTTTTCTTAAATGTAAGACTAGAATATTGGGAAACAACTCACTTCTGATAGTCAATAAATAAAATCCCAAAAAAGGTTCTAAGAGTCAAGCTCAAATTATTTCACTTACTTGCAAACGAGATGTTTTTTTTTTTTAATATGCCAACCATTCAGGGAATGCCACCTGTATGTGTAATACGGTGATGGACAGAAAGAAACGGCGGAAAGAGAAAGACATCAACCTAATGTGTGTATGCCCGATCGGTGAGCGTTATGCCTTCACGGACACAGCTCACTGACTATATGTACGCCCAAGATTGATCAAACCGCAGGGTGATACGAGTTGTTAATTACGGTTCTTATCTACTCTAGACTCATTCTATCTGCTCTATCTAGACGATAAGTGGACTCTTATTCGCCCTTGCTGATACAGGTAAGGCAATTTAAAAATCTATATATTCCTACATCTATATAAATTTACTTAAAAAAAAAAAATGCCTGCTATTGAGTGCATGGACATATTTTGAAACATTTTGTAATAAAACTTAAGTTTTATTAAAAAAAAAAATTCCAACATGAATGAAAACGTTATATTCGAACAGTGGCGACTAGTCAAAATTCTACACCAAGGCCGCCATCTCTCTGCATCATAAAATATCAAAAAAGAAATACGCTGCTACCATTAAAAAGGCGTAGCTTGCATGAGAACGCATATAAGGTCAAGAGCTTGGAAAACAGATTTATAAAGACCGAGCTTACAGCAACAAATTTTTTTTTATAGTTGTTAATGCGCCCTATACCTATTGTGGTGCTAAGTTTGGGCAACAGCCACAAGGACTTGAAAACCACTGTCTGAGTCGATCTAAGCTTGTCTGCTCGTTTGTCTATCTGTCTTGTTTCCTCAATCGAAATTGTTGGCATATATTGATAAAATTTGTTATACTGATCTGTTTTGGACCAAGGGCGAATGTTATTGAAATTGGATGGGATCAGTTTTTCATACACTCCTTATATTGAAGAGTCCTTACATGACTGACAATATTAAACGAAGTGGTGGAGGATATTCAATGATGGGTCGCGGCCCACACCTATAGTGTTTTCACTTGTTTTTTTTTTCCTAATTTTCATTATAAAAATACTAAACATTAGGCTTTGTTGCCATATAAAAGCTTATTTTGTATAGGAACGTTTGCAGGAAAGAGTATTCAAATATTCCTGTCATCTCATCCAATTTCCCAAAGTTTTTTCAATACACTAAACTGTCATTTTGGAACCATTTTTGTCCAGAGATACTAAGAATTATATATTTTTGCCCAATAACGACTTTTTCAAGTTAGATTTTTATAGGAGGAAAGGTCATGAAACCGTTCCGCTTCAAGCCATTTTGAATAGCGTTCGTCCTTGAGGCAAACTATTGCAAGGTAGAAAATTTCATCAAAATTATATTTAATTTCTTATTCTAATTGTTAAGAAAATGCAATGCTGAAACTTAACTAGAGTTTCTAAAATTTTATTT
The DNA here is from genome assembly GCA_000688735.1 of Glossina austeni. Classification (NCBI taxonomy): domain Eukaryota; kingdom Metazoa; phylum Arthropoda; class Insecta; order Diptera; family Glossinidae; genus Glossina; species Glossina austeni. The sequence goes on along the minus strand of KK502500.1, from coordinate 481,735 downwards.
TGAAGGTCACACTATGCGTTCACAAGATTTTCTTACCAGGACAACCGGTATTTTTACAAAACTATTTCCACCTAAAATGCACCTTGGCAAAGACGTATTCAACAGCGAATGCATGGCTTTAGACTTATGAAAGGCTCCCAATAATAATCGTGGTAAAGGCTACTTTCCCACCAATGTTCTGCAAGTAATCCGCTTATTTTGGCCAACGATAACACCGAAAAACCTTAGATTTTCTATATATATGTTTTACTACTTCTCCTACTGCCACTGCTACTATTCAATCTATCCAAACTAAGTAATTAAACGGATCATGCAAAAATCTTTTTAATCAATTCCTTTAGGTAGCAATAAAAGTCACTTTGCTTAATTAACAAATTACCCGTCATTGTACATAATTTTTAAGTTGAAAGAGAGAAAAAAAGGCAGAAAGTAAAAAAAAAAGGCTTTTCCCCCATTTTAAGGCATGTCATTGTTTATTAGCTTTAATTACAACTAAAACATTTTTCCTACATCCGTAATTAGTCATCATGATGTAATTATTTAAATTAAAACAAAAATACAAAAACTTTTACAAGATTTCTTATATGAGCGATACGACGACACAAGAAAAACAGCAGACCGAACGCGTTATTTATTATAATAGAATGAAGAAAAAATTATTTTAAAAAAATTTCTGATTGTTTCTTCGGAGAGAATTTTGGAGATAAGTTAGGTTAAAATAGGATGGCGCGTTAGTTCCGATTCCACAATCACAACAGCGTCATTTTGGTCGAGAGCAAGTCTATTGTAAATCTCATTAATATGTTAGCTTCATCTGCCTGAGTGGCAAAGGATCTCGTCTAACAAATCAATGGTCGGGGGTCCAAGTCTCAAATGCGGTGGAGCTTTCAATGAAGTTGATAGCCTTAGCTGCTCATGGTTTCAGACTTTTGTCTGAGAATTTATTTATGCCTTTGGCTAAATTAATAATACTAATATTCGAGCTCCGAAATAACGGTATTTGGACGCATTAAAGGAAAATCAGATAACTTGTTGATATTCTCTCAGTTGAATACAGAGACCTTCTGACTTTCGCAATGCTTTTCCTCCACACGTGGTAGGAGGAAGCAAAGCAAGTCATCTAAAAAATCTTCCGAAAAAACTGCTAACGATGACTTTACCATAACTTGAAGAAACATCCAAGAAGATAACTTGTGGACAGATAGTAGGTTATGAAACTTGAAGCTTGATGTGACTTAAAGAAAGCGTATGAAAGCCAAAAGAGATTTTCTAATGAATCTGTCGATATGTTCTTTAGCCGTCGAAAGCGAATTTTCAAAGACAAACCCAGCCGATTTACCCGGTTTAACTCTGCAGCGAATGGTATAAACAGATGGTGCTGAGATTTCTTAATTTTACGGTTCATAGAAGAGTGGATCGCTGTTCTCTTAGTTTCTTCCGATGCAGAAATTCCTAGTAATTTTCGTTTCTAGAACAATTAATTAAAAGAACTTCAATCCAAATGTTTTCACAAGACTGCACTTTTTCCTGATTTCTCTTCTTGCAATTAGTCATCATTCATATGCTACGTTGACGTTAGCGATAATTATCGTCATCTGGTCGAAGAATATTGAATCTTGTTTGCCACTATAGTAGGAGGTGCAAATTTTCAACTCGTCCGCCAGGTGCCTCTCAAGATTTTGAACTGACTTTCTTCAATATACTAAGCAGCACAAAAGTGTGGGAAGTATTTTTAGCTTTTGTTTTTTTTAAATTTTACTAGCAACGCATTAGGGTTACTAAGATTCTCTTTAATCTACTTTTTTTTTCAGTTTGTATTTTTTTCATTTTAAACGTGCTCATCCTTTTAAATTAATAGACCTAAAAACCCATCTCGTCAAAAAAGAAAAAATCACGGAGACTATCAAAAACAAAAGCGATTTTCAAAGCTTTATAAATTTAAGCTAATTTGATTGTTGTTGTTCTTGTTTTTCTTGCTGCTGTTGTTGCTACTGTCGCTGTCGCTGTCGCTGTTTCTGTTGCCGTTGTCGTTGCCGTTGTTATTATTCTTGTCTAACGAAATAAATACAGTAAATAATTTGGCCATAAGCGAAATGTTGTAACAAATTTTCATTGGTGTCATTTTGTGGCGGAAATGCGGCGGCAATATTTTACGTTACCAGGGTATACTTTAAAATGGTGAATTGCGTTGGGGAGAAACGATACCGGAATGAGAAGTTGGAACATAAAATACAAATAGAGTTAGTTTCAACCACCATTGTAAAGATTTGCTAGTCGGCGAAGTGATGAAATGCCTATGATTGGCATATCGCGAAAAAAAAAGAAAAAATACCAAAAAGAAAAATAGACACAAAACAAAGGAAAGTCTCTGTGCTTCTAAACTGAATTGTTTTCAGTGGACGTTTTTTGTGGTTAAAAGGTAATTTAAGGACAAAATTTGTACGTAAAAAGGGTCCTGCCAAAAAAAGACAGACAAACAAATGAAGAATAAAAAGAAAATAAGTATAATTATTGTTTGCAAATGTAAAACACCGTGTAAAACAACCTTAAGCTTTCATTACAAACGAAGCTTGCTTGCTTACTATATTTCATTCCATTCCGCGTCAACGAAGATAAAGAAGAAGCTAAAGAGAATTATTTCTCTGAAGTTAAAGCAAAATTTCGCTCAGTAGGAAGGATTATTATACTTTTAATTTTTTATAGTAAAATTAAAAATATATTTTTTTTTCTTCCTCTTTTCATATATATGCATAACATATATAAGAAACGTCTACCAAAAAAAAAAAATATATATATAATAATATCCCTCTTTAAATTACCCTCATCTCTTTAGAATTGTAATAATAACTTTTCGCCGATGAATCCTTTTAAACAAAATTTAATATTTACTTTTTCTTATGTAGTAGCCGTCGATTTTTAAATATTTAAATCATGAATGTGCACTCAAAACTGTAATAAATCCATTCATGTATATAACGGAGATTACTTTCTTAATTACCTTTATTGAGAAACATAAGATGGTTGATGTTGTTGCGATTGTTTCGTGTATACGTACAAATTTATTGACATTTTCTTGTTATTTTTTTTTTTTTTTGGTTTTTTTGTTCTTCAAACATTTCATTGCGTAAGTGCGTAAGTGCATGCTTCCAACTGTGTGTTCAATAGACGTGTGCGTTCATCTGTCCGTTTTAGTAAATGTATGGCCTCAAATTAATGGCCCAGCAAAATACCGCAATATAGCAAAATATTTATTATAATGTTCTTGTGAAAATATTTCTCACTCTCTGCCTATGTGGTTGGTTATAATTTTATGTTGTGTTCTTCAACAAAGACTCCGCGTCTGGTTCATATTCTATCGTTTTACAGCATATAAGTAGAAAACATTTATTTGTATGTTATTAGAATAAGTCGGTCTTTCTTACGATATAATTAATACGCATGATTGCATACGCAGGCGCATAAGTGCCAGTATTATGTGTGTGTGAAACCAATGCGTGCCAATTATCACGGCATTTAACAGCAATGTAAAAGATTATACTTAAACACATAAGGACCTACTTTACGATTACACATGCATTTCAACAATGGTGTTGCGATAATGCGATAATGATTTTTATATGAACTATTAACTGTTACTTTAAAATGATTTCAAAGATCTTCTTATGAAATGAAATTTATTCAAAATCAAGTCCTGTTTGTTCCTAATATATATAAAATCCATCCAGGAGGGAAAGATTATATTCATATAGCTTAGGGAGATGATTAAGCCTTTTAGCCTATAGCCTTTTTAGCCTATAAGCCTATAAGAGAGAATATGAAATTAGGCGGTTTAGAAACATGCCAATCCCTCTGTCTTGAATATTGACTTATTCATGTCCTTCTTAATCAGGAGCCTCACAAAATAACACCAGTCAATATGCTCGTAGGATAGATGTCATCATTATCGACCTATTGAGTCCATATGATTTTCAGATAGCAGAAATTTTAACACCAAATTTGTCAAAATGTCACAACATTCCAATCGTTACCTTATAAGATACAGTGGTTTTATCGTATTCTGCTCACGTGTGTCTATTTGTGCATTCTGATATATATTTTCTATATATATTCTTAAGCGCTAACAAGGTTCAGAGTTCAGTTAACCCTGTCCTTCCCAATCGAATGCCTCATAAGGTACACATAATATATTTGTAGGCAGTGCAACGTATGGAGTCCATTAACATTAATAAATTAATGTCTTTTTACGGCGAAAACTTCACAATATAGGTAAATAAAACTTCAGAGTTCATCCATTCTTCGTTCACTTATCCATGCCATTCCACATAGATAAGACCTCGTAAGACAGGTAAGCAATGTAAGATTGTGCCACGTCCCCATTACTAATTTCCGGGGCAATGTCAGCTTCATCTATGCAAGTCCGTTCATGCCCTGTCTCTTGGCCCAACAATGGAAATTTATATAGAAAATTAAAACAATAAACTTTTTGGTTATGACCCCAGATTAATTTTGGAAAAAGGAGAACATCATCCGCCCCCAAATTGGTACTCGCGGTCTTAAAGAGTCTGGCGATTTGAAATATGCCACGTATGTTTTGTGCTTAAACATTCAATGAAAGAAACTATTCAATTAGTTCATTGACACACCATTTTCTGATAAAACAACAAACGAAATAAACCTACAGTTTATAAATTAAAGCAGATAGTGATCGAAAGTTCGAGAAACGCATTTATTCAAACCATATCCTTATTGACTTTGCGTTAGTAGTATAAAAAACTCCCAATGTACACACAAAATGTGTATGGATATGATTTTCAACGGCAGCTACATTATAAATGGACTGGTCGAACGAATTGACAGCCCACCAACTGAAGAAATACAAAAACCACCAGACTACTGCTAAGTGTGTCCTATAACAAGCGTAGTATATTTATTACACCTAAAAGTGTAGTTCAAAGATAATCCTATGCGGCCAACTGCAAAAGTTTTTCCAATTAATAAAAGTATTGTGGAATTTTTATATATTACTTCTATTATCAACTTAAGACAGTAAGTGAATAGTTCTAAAGTAATTATTTGCCTTAAGCGGGATTTTCTGAAAAGTGTCCACAGAAACTAAAGTTGGGCTTATGAAGTTTCTCAGGAAATCTTTTCATAGTTGACGGACCTTTTCTTTAGGAAGCATTTTATGATAAATTCTATAAAAAAAAAAACGCTGCAAAAAGTTTATTTATTCCTTTCTAAACTTTCTGCCCAACTTCTAAGATCGGTTTCACAAGTAGAAAAAAAAAAAAAATATATATATATATATATAAATATATATATATATACATGAACATATAAATATAAAGCGAAATATATTACTAGGCGAATATTCCCTCAAAACGGCTTAGTGGAATTTTGACTGCGAGCTAAGTAAAATCAGTAATACTTAGTGCTCTAAAAAGAGAAAGGATGAAATGGTTAGAATGAGATAAGATGAGATGAAATGTTTGCGTTAGATAAACAAAATGCATTATACATTCTGAGGCTGAGCCTTGTGGCATTTAAGCTATAATTTAAGTTATAATTAATTAAAGTCTTTTTATACCCTGCACCATTTATTAAGGTTGGGCGGATGTATGCCGAAAAGGACTTGGGACAGATCCACCTTTTATTACACCGATCGATTCAGAATCACTCTCAAGAACGATCTAAAGTTGTCTATACGTCTGGTCACCTGTCCATCTGTCCGTTTTGCTTTCTTACGGTTAAGCTACAGGCAGCAATTTTTAAGATATTTCGATGAAATTTGGTGCACCGAGATGTTTTCGTATTATTGACAATGGTTCGAATCGTACCACTTTTTCGAGCACTTCCCACATCACGCCTTAGCTTGAAAAGCGATTATTTAAACAACTATAGAGCGATATATGGTATTTAATCGTGGACCGTGTCTTACTATATTCTTTCTACTTACTTCGCTTGGATTTTTATACAATAAAAATGCAGTAAGCAGTAAAATCCAATTAGAATTGATTCAGGTTATCTGACAGCTGGTAGTCAACATGTGAAAACATGCAGAAAGTATTCTAGCCAGCTGTTGGCCAATATATATTTTCGCAAGCAAATAGTTAACTAACCAACTTCTGTAACTTATCAGAATGAAATTTTTAAAATAAAGGAAAAAAATGAGAAAAATTAAATACTAAAAATGTATTAATAATTGCTGTTAAAATGCGCTGAAACAGAATACTGCACTTAAAATATTAAATTACATTAAACGATTAAAAGCAAAAATTAAAAACTCACCATAAAATTACAACAACAGCTGATATGTACGCAACTTTAAAATTTGTAATAGAAAATATTTTAAATGTTTTAACTTACAATGAAATAAAACACCCCCTTCGATGAAAGAAAAAAACAAAAACAAAACAAAAAAGAGAAGGAATATAATAATAACAGAGTTAAAAATTAATTTATTGATAACACTACTACGACTACTAGTACTACTACTACTACGGACTATGGACAATAAGGTAAATGAAGGTAAATGTGTGACCTACAATTTTCGTAATGCGCAGGATAAGCAAAATTGAAAACACGGTTCATTAATAAATTCCTGGCCACTACTACCACTATTTCAATACAATACAATATGCGTAAAGTGAACATATTGCCAAAGTCCGTCAGACTCGCTGTCTTTGTTGTTGTTGTTGTTGTTGTTGTTGTTGTGTTTTTTTCTTTCTTTCTTTTATTTCAAAAATTTTAATCAGAGATCAAATTACTTCAAGAGAGATGATTATATTAAGCTAAGCTTCGTTTTCTACGCCAACTAAACCCCTTTAAAATTTTTCTAACTAAAAGTAAAAAACAAAAAATAAGTAAATAAATGATCATTTTCATTTTTATTAGTTAAGAAATTTAAAAAATACGTATACGAAATAAAAGAAAACAAAAAATTATGTGTAATTTTTTCCCTTTTACATACAAAGTATAACAGAAACCTATAAAACCTTGGCTGGCACGTGATCCCTGGTGGGTAGATAAAGATCAGCCAAGTGCTAAAGTGAAGTATGAGTGTAGTGTAGACGGACAGCGAAAACAACAAAAGCAATGACGAGTGAATAAAAAAAACAAAAAAAAAAAGACGCACAAAACAAAGTATGTAAGTCAGTCATTTAACAGTAACGAAGCCATCAAGATAAAGCAGATCCTCCCGCGTTTGGCTCGTGCTATGTGACTTTAAACGAATACAAAGACCGGTTTAGTCGGAACATTCCCCTTTTAGTTTTCTTATGTGCTTTCGATCATTCATTCGTTATACGCAATTTGGCGCCTGCTTTCGCGTGTATGCTTACCTTTTTGATAAGTTTATCATTTTAATATCTTGAAATGAAAGCAGACTTAAGCCCGAGGGAGGTTTTTATCCCAAAACTTGTATTTATATTACTTATCATCTTTTTTATTTGCAGTGAAATGATTAATTAAAGCTTACTAAACCGTTGAGTAATCGTTTAATTATTATCTTCTTTTACAATTTCGTGAAAAGGAAAAGAAAAAAATTGAAATTAATTATATAAAAAAAATTTTATTGAAAAATGATTAATAAATTTTAATGATTAATGTAAAAAAATTCTTTCATTTTAAATGAACACAGAATTTTAATCCGTTAAAACAATTTCCTTTTTTTTTACATTGCATCCAAAAAATGGTATCTCCACGTTTCGGAAAAAATGTTCGTTTTGGATATAATATAGGGAATGCTGAGTAGTTCAATAGATGTCTAGTCATCTGTACCTGGATTTCATCATTTTAAATGCGACCTTGCATAAAAAGTGTCGCCACGATTTCTTTTTCTCTCTTTTCTTTTCCACTAAAAATTTGGTTCCTAATTGTCCCCCAGTGATTTCATGTAGTTTTCAGTTTTCTCTACTTTTCGTTATGCAAGCAATAAATGGATTAAGAGATTAGGCTTAAGTTTTCTATTTCAAAAAACAGTTACGACCTACCTACGGCGAATCACTCAAATGGAAAAACTAAGTTATCTCGATTTTCGGTGATCAAAAACTATCGTAAAGTTATTAAAATATTGGTTCAGAAAGTTCACAAGATGAACATATCCCTTTAATTCAGGTCTGCGAGATATGTAGAGAATTGAGAATGTGGGGAAGTGGATGTTAACAGGCATCGGTATTTAACCGTTACGGACAATTACAGCATCAATAAAATTAAGACAGCTGTCGTAAAATTCTTAAGGCTGTTAGCTCATAAAGTGAACATATCCGTAGAAGGCACATATGTAAAGAATCCAGGTAAGCCTAAGAAGGCATCGGTATTTAACGGTTACGGACAATACTATATACATGAGCTAACCTCCAACATTTTTACGACAATTTTCGGGTACAAGTTTCCTTATTGATGCTGTTATTGCCGGTAACCGTTAAATATCGATGTGCTAACTATGAGCTAACTATACATACATTTACTCTCGCTTGCTATATGTGTGTATATATTTCGATGCTTTGGATGTTTTCATTGCCTATTTCGGGCTTTTAGAGTTCCTCCAATCGAGGCATGACAGTCGAATATTGCCGTAAAAGTCTTTAAATATTGATTCGAGTAGTGAATTCCGTTCATAGTATTCTGAGCAATGTTTTGAATGCAAAATATGTCTACTCACAAATATTTCTAAAAAATTTTAAATTTCTGCTCTCCCTGTACAACGGTTTTTAGAGCCAACCCGTTCAAACCACGATGGTGCTCAATTAATAAGCCTATGTCTAACTTTATCCTGATTAAGACCATGCCGTCAGGTATCGAGTAAATTGCAAACGCAAGGAATCCATTTCACAAACAATGTACGGAACACAGGATTAAGAATTAGCTAAAATGTACCACAAGCGATGGACTATACTTTTAAGAGGATAACACAAATTTTAATAAACAATTTCCTTATTTTACTTCTAAAGATTGCGGACACGTTTTAATCTATAAGCATCTATAGACTTGACTACTGAACTGTAAAGTAAAGAACTAAATAATTAGAAGACAAAAATTATATAAATGCTTCGTTTCAAATCATCCGAAAGCATCAACTTTATCCACAATATCAAATTTGAGCACAAATTGTGCCCATTTTTCTCCTCAAGTTTTCATCAGGTTATGTTAAGAGCTGCACTAAATTGATTTGACAATGCAGGACAAAAGAGAAGTTGAAAAATGAAATTGGAAAGAATTTTACAACAAATCTCTATAGTCAGTGAAGAGCGAAAATTTCAAAAATTTTGGAGTCTTTAGAGTTTGTTGTTGTGTTTATTGTGTTGTTTGAGTTGTAAATCTTCCGTTCCTCTATTCGAACATATAAACTACGTTGTGGTTAGTATGTTGCAGTTAGATAATCTTCCTTTTTCGCTTACTTATTAGAATTTCATTTTTACGAGGAATGCAATAACTTTTTTGTCACTTTCTAGTATCAATATTTCGAATTTTGCTTGCGACTATTTTATGTAATGAAAAAATATTGACAGATTTAACAAAAATTATATAGGGATTTATATATAAGAAGAAGAAAAGAGTTAAAAGAATGTGAGGTTATACAGCATTTATATCAAAATCTGAGGTTAGTGCGCTTTTATATATTAATAATGCAATAAGAAGCCTACGCTTACTTAGCATGTTACTTCCAGAATATAATAAAAGATTTTCGCCTGAGTGGCCGGCTAGGCAAAGGTTCTTGATTAACAACTTAACGGTCGTGGGTTTAAATATCAAATTCGGAAGAGTTTTCAACAAAAGCCAATAATATGAGATGGTAATGTTTTGAGACTTTATCCAGAGAATAAATTCTAAGACTAAAGTCTTAAAGCACTAGCATCTAAGGCTTTCGGCTCTTTTTTTTTATTAATATTATTATTATTATTATTATTATTATTATTATTATTATTATTATTATTATTATTATTATTAAACACTCTACCGCACTTGAGATTTGAACCTACGACCATTGAATTGCTAGTCGATATTCTTGCCTACTCGGCCACTCAGGCGGATAATTTTTTTTTTTTTTAATTTTAAAATATATTTCTGAAAGAAGTGCTAAAAGAAGAGCGGAGTCTTTAAGACTACACAAGACAAGTGGCACATTCAGATTTTAGGTTTCATTTTCTGTAAGAAATCTCTTTTCTTTATTTCATAACATCGGTCAAAACTTTCTAGTCGGGCCGATGAATAACCTGCACAAAGTCACTCAATGTAATTCTTCAGGAATTTTTCTGATTAAAAACTATTAGAGCTTATTGTAAGACCTGCCTTTCATGAGAAATCTTATATGGCAAGGGGCCCAAAAAATAAACTAGTGTAGTCCAAGTTGAACAGGATGATCCTACATATGAAATCCTGATTCGGTTTTCGAAGAGCACTTATAAAGCGTAGGATTCAAAAATCAGTCTTACCCTCATGCCATACAGCGATACACTTGTTCGAAGAGCACTTATGAAGCGTAGGATTAAAAAATCACTCTTATGTCTTTACCCTTTGCCCAGCAATCTGCATCTTTTCTAAGAGCACTTATATAGCGTATCGTTCAAAAATCTATTTCACCGCCCTACGCCTTATAACAGTGTACTTTTTCTTAGAGCATTTATTTAGTATAGAGTACAAAAATCCGTTTCATGCCCTAGGCCCTATAATGATATACTTTTTCTAAGAGCACTTATATGCCATAGGGGTCAAAAATCGGTTTCATCTCCTAGGCCCTATGACGAGATACTTTTCTATCTTTGTCTAAGAGCACTCATATAGCATAGCATAGCATTCAAAAATCAGTCTCATCCCATCAAAATTCATAACATTCATCTAGTATGCCAAAATAAAGTCAAGCAAAAATATTAAAAAATCGCAATATTCTTTCGTTTAACGACTTTTTCAAAACTCGACGATAAATATTCCAGTGCACTGCATTTTCAATAGGCTTTTGGGTCAAAACCACATCAAAGTATCTTGGAATTCACAGTATATAAGATGGATATAGGACCGACGGACAGCAGATTTTAATCGATTCACAAAAATTACTCCGAATTGATTTCTATTGCGGGGCGTGGATTTACCTTAAAGTGTTCTAAGCATTGTATAAATCCGCACGAATTTATTATATTTTTATTTTATAAAAATTTTAACACTCCTTAAATTAAAATTCATGTTCAGTTAAACAGCATATCTATCTATCTGGATGAACTAAAGTGAACTCATAATCTTCAGTTGGCTTTTGCAAACGTCAAGTCAAACAGATTTTATTATTTGTTTTTTTTTTTTTTAATGTTTGAAATGTAATTAAAAATGCGTTTCGAATTGCAGGCAGCGCTCTTAGATAGAATATGTAAAACGTATTATATACATTTTTGTTTGTTTGTCTTAATTGATTCTAAGCCCAGGACGTACTTTTGAATCTTTTCGATTTTTATCGTTTTACCACAAAATATTAATTGAATATCTTTGCTATACTCCTCCTCCTGTTCCGTTCCGTAAACACAAATCCCAAAGCATAATGCTAAACGATCGTATGCCCATATCTAGGCGAATACATCTTTCATGCTTTATATGCAGTATATGGTCGGCATGTGTGGGCAAACACACGTTCTTAACAAAAAAATGTAAAAAAAAAAAGAGAAAAGAAAAACCTAAAAGAATCCTTAAAATATTTCAAACCTAATGAAATTTGATACGTGTGTGTAAACGAGAAAAGAGGAACGAGAAAAAAAACAGACCGACAGACAGAGAGCAAACAAACAAATTACGGAAGAACAAATCTAACCGAGTAGTAGTAATAAAGAGTGGTGAGGTTGGATACATATATATACAAGAGTAATAACATATTTCATAAATTAGCATTAAACTAAGAAGAAGAAATAGAAGATGAAGAAGAAGCAGAATAATATAGAAAATATTATTTACTATAAATAGAAGGGTGCTTCTATGCTAACACACTCTTCTTCTAATATTTTCATATCTTTTTTGTTGTCCTTTTTGCGTTAATAGTCTTTACGGTTTAAGTGTATGTGAGAACAATGCAAACATTTCTATTTCTTTACGTATATGTTTTAAAATTCCGCATACGTAAATATGTGTATACATATGTAGATATGTATGTGTATAAAACACATCTGCTTAGAACAAGCCGATATATATATATATAGATATATTCCTATATATATATTTAAAGTAGATAATTACAATCCAATTGTACAAATTGCTAATGCCTTCTCTGCTACTGGCACGATGGTGTAATGGTGCGATGTTGCTAATGCTGTTGCTGTTGCTGCCAGTTTTCATTTCATGGATTTGCTATGTGATTTTTCTTTCCCGTTATTATTCATTGTCGTTCAGCTGTATAAATGATCAAATTCTAAGCTGTTAACTTTCGTTTTATATTTATTCACATATCTAAATGTCTCTATGTGTTAAGCCTTATCATCGTATATACCCTCCCTCTGCCCCTTTCCCTCTATCGTATTTCGCATATTGTTGTTGGAAAAAATAAAAAGTTTTAATTTTATCTATCAAAAGGGATTAAATGCATTTCAAATGAACGCTTACGATGGTATCCATACATACTTACATACTTACATACGTAGATACAAACACATAAAAATACATTATACATGATGGCGTATTTATTCAATCTTTTACACACAGACAAGCATTCGCGTACTCATTCACATATATCTGCAAACACATGCATTTATAGTCAGTCACTTGAATTTATTTGTTCGCTGTGTTAATGTGTAACGTTTATGAAAGCATTTAATGGAAAATTGCTGTTATATTTGTTGTTACTGTTTCTATTATATAAGAATATATCCATATATATATATATATATATATATATATATGTAGACAAATATATGTATACGTGTGTGTATATATATATGTAGACAAATATATATATACGTGTGTGTACATGTGTGTATTAATGTGTGCATGTATTAGAAAATTTCACATATTACGTGCATTACCATTTTATCGTTCGTCTCTTGTTCTTGTCGTTGTTCGCGTTGCTTGCATTGTCATTTTTTCTTGCATTCATTACCATAAAGAATGTGTTCATTTATTTGTACATTTAAAATAGATTTCATTCATGTGCAGAGTAATTTAAAAAAAATGGATCAAAAAAAAGAGTTTTTCTCTTAATAGGCCTTTAAATGTTTATTAAGTGAAACAAATGGAACTCACGTGTCGATGTTGAAGGTGTTATATTATCCTTCATACACTTAAAACATATATATACGTGTTTTATATACTTCATATATGTGTATATAAATAGTTTAACAACAATTCTTGCCTTCAAGAGCTCATTTATTCATGTATTCATCCGAAAGTCCCGAAGGCCCTAATGATGCTACGCTGTACAATAGGTAGTAAAGGACAATTCATTCATAGCCAAAAACTCGAAAATATTTGGAATTAACTAACGGAAAACTTGCTACCCGAAACCACCGGCGTATTCGATCCAAAAATAATACCAATCGATCGCACATATTTTCAAAATTAACGCTAAACTCTTAATTCCAATTTATTTTCAGATTATTATTATTATTATTATACTTTCCATCACTTGTGCGACTGGCTACATTAAGTTTGTGCGAACGTATGTAACAGCCAGAGGGGCTTAAGATAGATCCACCCTTTATTATACCGATCGGTTCAGAAAGTTTTTCTACCCGTCTATCTGTCTATCCGTCCGATTTGTTCGAACTTCAGGTCGCAATTTTTTAGATATTTTGATGACATTTGTTTTGGATCTGTTGATCTTGTCGACCAATCTCTTTTCCCATACGGCAAAACTGACATAGAAATCAACTTTACTGAATTTGGATGCCGCCGCATATAAGGGTTCCTCCTCTATGCAGGCTTTCTTGCAAAGTACGCCTTTGCAGGATAATAACGCGTAACTTTTCGTGTATTATTATCAAAACGAGTAATTGACTGTACTAGGCGAAGTGATGTAGGGTACCTAACCTTGCCCGACTATAATGTTCTTTCTTATCATTATTATTATTATAATTAGTTTAGCAAGAGAAATGAGTTCTAAGAGTAAAGTCTTAAAGTACTGGCAACTAAGGCGGCTATCGGCTTTATTGAAAATTGTTAGTCGTGAGTTGTTACTCAGCCACTCGGGAGGATATGTATACATCTCGGATCGTGCTAACGCGCGTTCAAGTAAACCAATCTACCTATTTTTTGATCCTAGAGCATATTTGGTCCACAGATTTTCGGAAATATCTTCACAGGATCAAAAGGTAGAGACGAGGATGTTGAGAAATTGTCGGTGTTTATTCTAAGGTGCTTCAGTGTATAATCTATTGTGAGGATGCATGTAAGGAGATCATAAAAATTTTATGAGCGACAATTTTCAATCGATCAAGAAAGGTTTGTCTCAAATTTCAATTTCTTATCTATATTTTTTGCGATTTGACAAAAAAGAGGGGTATTAAAATGATCCATTTTTGGCATTTCGAAAACTGGACCAAGAACTTTTCCTATAAGTAAAAGTGAGCAAGAAATGTTGGAACATTAGATGCGATATAACTACTTTCATAAAGATCGAAAATTAAAAAGGATTAAGGGGTTCTTGGTAGATTTCAATCTAAAATATCTTAGAGAAAGCCAGTTATGACTACAAAATAAGATTTTTTAGTTTCACTGAAAATGCTTGAAACCTTTCCGCCAGCATAGCAGAACGTGACCTGTTATAGCATACATTGCTATAAAATCCTAAATTCCATCTGAAACGCAAAGCTATTCCACATAATATCCCTTACATTAAGTTTTTAATTTTATATTAATAAGTTCTCTGTTGACGACACTCGATCTTTACTTATATGAGAATAAAGTTTATTACTATCTTTAGAGCTACCAAATACAAGATTCTCAAATCTTAATATTAAGCTGATATCTGATCAATTGCGAACAAAAATATTTTTCGCGATATTACTGAATCCACCTAGAATGGAGGAAAATTCGCTGACATTTACTGAACCTAAACTAAAAGAGTACAATATCGAATCCTCTCGATGACTTGGAAGAAGCTAACAGAAGCTTAATAGTCGACAGTTAATCGAACAAATTCAGGAAAAATAATCCCGATTAATTCGAATGACATCAATTCCATGCAATCCATTATAAAAACCCTTCTTCCATTAGCAAAGCTTGCATGTTAAGGAAGATCACAGCCAGTACAGATATATCGATAAACATTTTTCAGATCGTCGGTCCTTTCTGGGATAGCCACAAATTTCATACTCACTTTGATAGTCGTAAGTAAGCATTTTTATACATTACACATAACCTGACCATTTTAATAATCTCGCAGAGATTAAATGCGAGCCATAAAATTTGAAAAGAATTCTTTCAGTTGGTGTGCATAGGTGGCAAAACTTCTCATCAATCTCAGCAGAGGAAAAGTAAATTTACAAAAAACATATTCATTAATTTAAAGCATATTTGTCACGTTCGACCCATGGATAGGGAAACTGATTGCGTCAGGTTATTCGCAACGTCAATTATTGAAAAGCTCAATAAAAAAAGTCGCGCACGTTTTATTGAAGTTGTATGCCAGATATAGAAGTGATTCCTGATCGGTTTTTCGGTCATTTCCTCTGCCAGCATTTATCAATCTGTGATCTCTCTACGTGAAGGCACTACATTTAGGTCCTTCGCACTAAAGCACACGTGACGTAGTTCTTTACAAATTTGAATAGAACGATTTCCTTGCCAAAAAAACCAGAAAATAAAAGAAGCCTTGCTTGGGTGAATCTCAACGGGTGATGAACAATAAACATCATATGATATCCATAACTCAATTAATCATAATACAGAAAAGATGAACAAACAACACCAAAGGAGACGAAATCAGCCGGGTAAAGTCTATGAGTTGCTCCATCCAAACGTAGCAATCACTAGGGGCAAAAGAACGGACGACGCAATTAAGCCGAAAAGAAAGTAACTGTTGGAAACATTTTATTGGCATACACTACTCCCTCCCAATATCCGCCAGAAATTATTTTTTCGGATTAGCTCAAGTTTTCAACCGTTTGCTTAGCCGAAAGTGCCTTCGAATCGTAAGGATACCTAAAAAGTAGGTGCTGTATGTACGGTTACAAAAATAATTGCCCTTGTGTGTAGCTCCTGATAGACAATATTTTACAAAAGCTCTTTCTATTGTTCTCTCTGGAAATAAGCGCTTTCTTCCTACAAGAAAAAAACGGACTAAGACTAACTAATGTATCTGAAATTAATTTCATATCTAACCACACTTTATACTTTACATACTTTCGAAAATTCGGCAGCAACTGCTAAACATCCCTAAATTACTTGGCGTCTCTGGGCGATCATCTGACCGCTATAGAATTCGCTCGTTTTAATGCTCTGTTATCTAATATGAGGATTGTATTGGGGCTATTTGGCGTTGATGAAGCTTTACAAGAAGCTTTACAAGAAGCTATACATCGTCATAAGAAAAAATCTAGCTCGCCGTAGATTAGAAATACAGGGTTCCTGTCTGAAGCAAATGTGTAGAAGCAATGGCAGCAATTATTGTGGAGAGCTATTTCTTCGGCAACCCTACCGAGAGTCCGGAATCACCTTTTTGGAACGTATAAAGATTGATAAAAGTTGACCAGCAACTATCCTATATTTCTGGCGTAGCCAGAAAGCAAAGCGCAGACCTCAACAGAAAAACAATAAAATTTCTCCACGTTAGCGCTTCTTTATACCGAAAAATCTCCCTCTAGGCGTTCATACCCTATGAACGAATTCATGATGCGGTTTACTTTGTCTTTCCTCTAAAACTTAAAAATGAATTGGAAAAATCTCAATTCTCCGCCTGTAGGACGGACTGTCAATTTCATTTGCGTCTTTTTCATTGTACATCAACACATCCATCGAGACAGTCTTTCCTCATAGTATTCCTGTACTTGTTTTCGGGTATTTTGAGATCAGTATCTCAACTGATTAGCTATAGTTGAAAATAGCCGGGAAGAGGACAGATAAAGTATCTTTTTAAGTTGCTTTAATAGGAATAGGAAACTTTCAAAGCACCAGTTGGATTTGAACAAGTAATTAGGAAAAGACATTGACGGTCAGTCTGAGCAAAAGTTGGTCCAGAAATAAAATAAAACAGAATGTGGACATGAAAAAAAAGTATTGACAATGATTTCAATATTTTGAACTCCCAAACTGAACCCTATGGAGCATCTCTAAATCTGTTAAATCTTTATATATCGACGAGAACCTGTGACTATATGGAATCACTTCTTAAGATTAGATTTAGTTCTCAATTCAAAGAACTATTAGCTTAAAAAAAATGAAGTGGTGGGTGTGTTTTAAATTGAATCATGTTTTTAGAAAGTTATATTTCTATTACTTATATGAACCGAGCGCCAAGAATGGTAGTTATTGAAAAGGGACTTAGAGGGGAATCAAGCGCGTAAGAGACTTAATCTTAAAAACATTGCGGGGTACTTACAAGGGAAGAGAATCACAAATCATTCAATTTTTCCTAACCTTTGTAAAGGCGACCGATACCATTATTAAGTTATTCAGTTTTAGCTCCAAGTATTAATATAATGGTTAAGTCCATAAAAGAAAAGAAATTATGTATTGATAAATGATTATTCAACGACCACAGAAATTGTTTTGGTATTACCTAATTGACTCAAACTACACGTACTTATACAAAAAGGATCGATTCTACCGTGTTGTAGGGGGAGTTTCTCATACTGGAATAACAACAAATAAACCAAACGGAAAAATGCCCAGAAACATCTAATAAATTAACATCTCTACGAATTCAAACATTGGAAGTACCCTTGAAGGCAAGTCCTGTCCATTTCTGATTGGGTTTCGAAGAAATCAGTTAAAAATATTTGGTTGATTCAACTTCTCCTTGGACTTATAAGAAAAAACTGGTAAGTATAGCAGGACACGGGCCATCATTAAATATCCAAGGCTGTCCTACAGTTATTCGCATAACGACTTCTCAAAATAAGGCGTTATATGGGATATGGTTGAAAAAGTGGTCCGATCATAACTATTTTGAATAGCGCTCTTCCATGTCTGTGTAACAAATTTCATCAAAATATCTCAAAAATGTCGATCTGTAGACTGTACACAAGAAAACAAGATGGACAGATTGACAGACGGACAAATCGATCTATTTGGAAAGTGATTCTTATTCAATCCATGGAATAAAAAGTGAGTCTGTCTCAACTCCTCCACGGTGTTGCATACATCGGTGTGAGAGTGTAAAAACAACCAGCAAATTTTCTAAACTAAGCAGCATTCGACTGCATTAAGAACTTAGATAAAGGCCACCGCGAAATCGTAAGACTGCATTTGGCATTAGCTGGCTAATTTGGCTTGATTTAGTAAACTTAAATGCTAGATGTGTAAGCGATCTTCTGCTGTATAAATTTCAAAGTGTCACCACATGATCTAAATGAAAGGACGACGAAAATTAATATCCGAAACCTTGTTTTTGCGCACTGACAATGCTCTCAAGTGACAATAGCTTCGTTGCTTTGTGGAAGATAAGCAAAACTATTTTGGAAAGTATTGTAGAACACTTTCAAATTTATATTTGGTTTATCTTTTCCTTTTTCACTTCGTCTAATATCTCTTCAGGACATTTTTCCAAAGTTTAAACTTTTTTCAAACTTTGCACTGACAACTTGATGCTTTTTTCAAAAATTCTCTTCTTTACTTACCTCGATAGCATGGCGGCATCCTGAGGACCACCAGCACCTACGGTGGCCGGCGGTAAATGCGGTATGGGTGTTATTAGATTTGGACCGTTTTTTTTGGCAGGTTCATTACGACTAAGTATGCTTGATATCGAAAAGCTGGTAAACCCATGACCGGTTGTCACTTTATTATTATTATTATTATTATTATTATTATTATTGCTATTGTTATTATTGTTGCCGTTGTTGCCGCCTAGCAATAAATTATTTTGAACGGAAGAGTTATTCAAATCGCCGCAATTATTATTGTTATTATTATGATTATGGTTGTTGTTGGCCACTTTAGAATTATTGTTATTCGAATTTGAAAGATGCTGTGTTTGTGATTCCTCGGTATTAGAGGAAGATCCCGGTGATTTGGGGGCGACAGCAGCCATGGGAGGAGGACTTAGACGTTCAGTAGCAATAAATTGTCCAGCTGTTGGTGTCACTGCAGCCGGATGTAATAAATGCTGATGAGCCGGATGCGCTAAATGACCGAAACTATGCAAAGCGTGATGTAAAGCGACAGGATGACCGCCACTTAAAGTGCTTAAATGATGTTGCAAATGGTGATGCAAAACTGTGGGGGGTACAGCTGTAATAGGTGGACTACTGTGATAAGTGCGACTAGAGTTAGGTGTACCGTGAGCCGAGGTGGGGGTATGATTTGAATTGGGTGTACTGGCACCAACGGAACGCGCTGGTGAATTTGAATGTATTGGACTATCACGACCATCTGGACCGCAACCCGTCGGACTCGGCTCAGGACTGCTAACAACGCTAATGTCTACTTCATGCTCAGAGGAAGACATTTTCCTATTTTGTAATTCTCGATTAGTAAAAAGTTTTTTATTGCTATTATTTTTCTTATCAATATTTTTCTATACGTTGACACAATTTCTGCTACAATTTTCGAAATTTATTTCTTGACACATCACACATAAATTCATGCTTTGTTGATATTTTGCTTTTACTTTTTTTTTTTAATTTTTTTTTTGGTGTAAATTCTTAAATAAATTTTATTTTTCCTTTCGAAAACTGATTGTTTTGATAAGCGTTTTGAAAACAAAACAATTATTTTTTAGGTGCTGCTTTTATTCAAATATTTATTAATTGTAACCGTGTAAGACGTCCGTTCGGTATCATCAACGTTTTACATTTAAATTGAAAATTTCTTTTGTATAATGTCGTGACCGTAACCGTTAACAAACGTTTGCTCACTCGTCCGTTAGTTGTTGCGAATACTATGTACGGGTGTGTGAAAATATGTTCAATCTGCACTCTATACACGAGTAGTTGAAATTCTATTGAGCTCTATGTTTTTAGTAGATTTCAGAGATCATTGTTTTATACTATTATGCATGTGCGTAAGAAAGTATGCGGTATAACAATTTAACCCCCAATCCTGAACAACAGGAAAAAACGAAAAAAAAAAACAAAAAACAAAAAAAAAACAAAAAAACTAAAACCAAACCATAATGAAACAACTCTACTATTACTACCACTATTACGATGAATTTTTGCGTACACTTTTGCCTGTATTTGTGTTGATTTTCGTCACACAACTAACTAACTGCAGCTAAGGTGGTTGGCTGAATGGAATTCTTTTAGACTTTGCGCTAAAATGGTTTTCCACAACTTAACAAAATCGTTTCAACATACTCACGCAGCAGACATACACAAACGCACATACACACGCGCGCACACCTAGTCATCATAGATAGAAAATAAGAGAAAAAAAACAAGAACGTAATAGAAAAAATTAATAAGAAAAAAAAAGAAGGAAAAAACATAAAGAAGAGGCTCTTAAACTACCCAACGGAACCATTGCTAACAACGCTAACAGTCAGCCAGCGGTACACAAGGAGGGTTGTTTAGTTGGTTGGTTAGACTCTAATAAAATTTTGCAAAAACAAACAATTTCCGCTCACTCTCTTTTTCCTTGTTTTCTCTCTCTCTTTCTCCCTCTCTCACTCTCACTCTCTTTTTGCTTTCGCTCCCTCTATTGCCTTTCTCTCCACCCCTCTTTAACGGCTTTCGCTCTTTTTGGGCCTGTTTTAAAGAGGGCTGATTATTAAGACTTATTTGCACTCATTTCCTTTTACAGCCAATGTTCCTTTCAATGCAATTGAAACACGTGGACTTTGAAACATGAGAGAAAAGTTTTCTTTTAATTTATAAACGTTTCGCTATTGTTGGAGTTTACTTTACAGCCATGTTTTTCAAAGCAAAGTATACAAGGAATTTTTAAACCTAAATCAATCAATATGTCTATGTATGTGTGTGCACAAAATATATATATAAATACAAAAGAGGTTAAGTGTTGCTATACAATGACTAGCTTTGCATGTAATTCGTATTACTTCGAATACTTTGCATGTCCTTGATTCTTCGGCCATATGGAAAACGTAACAACCTTTAATTCCTTACAAATTAATTGTACACTTTAACCTCCTCGCCCTTTCATGCTCTTCCTTACTCGATTTGAGTCTCCCTCTACGCTCAATCCGACAATTAAAGAAAGTCTGTCCCTTCACTTTGGCTTTGACAGGTGAATGTTGCCTTTTTCTTTCTCTCTTTCTTTTTTTTGTTTTTTCTTTTTTGCTTTACTAAGTTGAAATTACTTTTGGTCTTCGCTTTAAGTACTTTCCTTACTGTGTATCCCTGTCGGATTCAAAGCAAAGTCTAATGCTTTTATTTGCCCTCTTTCAAGGTGTGTACATTTTAATAACACTATCAATTTTATTGTGTGTATGCGTCAGTGTAAACATATCACTATTGTGAATTTGATTTGATAAGAAAGTTCATTAGTTAAATTATTGTCCGACGTATTTGGTCGTATTTGTCTTGTTAGCATTCAACATTCAACTAAGCATACACACACACATGCTATCCAAAGTCATTATACTTTGTCTATTGATACATTATCCTTAACGTATGCAATTTACAATTTACAAAGGCATTGCTTTTATTATTATTATTATTATTGTTTGTTGTTGTTGTTGTGTAACCGTACGTGCATAGGCAAGCAAGTAAATCTACTAAATTATTAATAAAAGAATTTGAAAAGGTTAAGCAATACTTCACGTATCAATAATCATTAATTATATATAAATGTGTGTTAACTTAATTAAAATGCATTAAATGAAGATAAGATTCATTTCATAAAACTTTCGAAGTTACTTAAGAGAATAACTAAAGAAATCTTAACAAAGTTATACGAAGAAAATTTGAAGATATATTTGTGTGCAGATTTTTCTGAACCATTTGGAACCTTTTTTAAATCGTTACATCCTGATTATATCCGTTGTTGATCCGTAGGCTTATGGTGAGCTTCTGAAGAAATTTCTGTTTTTGACGTTGCAAGTTTTTGTACCCACTATGCAAGGCTAGGGGTATGTTCATAACGTTAACAAAGCCCAAACATAACACGATTGGGCGTGTATTCGCTAGACTGCGCTTTCCACACGTCTTTCTAAACGAGACAGTCATATACGTACAAGGGGCTTTCTCTGAGCGATTCATGGACCTTAAAGAGTGTATATATTCCCGATTAGTGTATATATCATTCTAGGCATGTCTGGTCGTCCGTCGGTGTACCCATCTGTGTGGATGTCTTTGGTGAATATTCGCTCGGCCGACCAATAGGCACGCCTACAGTGGAGCATACTTAGAAAATGCCTTTGTTACCTTACTTTACCTCTATTGCAATAGATGTAAGAATAAAAATTTCAATGATGTTTTATAGGTGACTCTGCTATACTGTGATCAAAATAGGAAAAAATCCACTACGCTCATATAAAATATGTTTTTTTTAGTTTTTCTTAAGATAAGCGCTGTGGATATTCCGCCACAGCGAAATATGATTTTCTTACTTATTTACGGTGTTGTTGTGTATGGGGGTCAAGTATATAACACTTAATCTATTACAGTATCCAGAGAAATAATATTGTAATCAAAAGTCTTTTCTATGTATATCGCGCCTGTTTATGTAAAAGAGACGTTTTTTTTCTTTATGTTGATGGCTTGTATCAAATTTTGTGCTAATCTCTTCATAAACAATAACACGCGATATTTTATTTTTATCTACGAATTTCGATTGAGGCTTATGTTCCTCAACAAGTTCAAAGTATGTCGCTATTTTTACTGTCTCTTGACCACTTGAGTTAGATTTGACGAATAGAGCGGCCGCTGAAAAAGCCTTTAAGAGCCAATGGAACGGGGAAATGAACTGAGACCTTTCTGTCGATAATTTTGAGAAATGACTTCACACGAAAGATGCCGTGTTCATATATGTGTAAAGTCCTCTCCTTCTTGAAACTTCATTAACTCTAATAAGGTGAGAACGGAAAGGCAATTATAATAATGCCCAAAAACACTAGCAGAAAAGATTTGTTTCGAAATAAATGTTAAAAATTATATTTTGATAGCAGTAATGATGTCGCGTTTTCCCGGCGGTATGAAAAATAAGACACAAAAAAGGCGCAAAACAGTTTGTTATCAGTACAATTGTCAAACTAGAGAATCAAAAACCTGCTTATACTGAACTATTAAAAATTTATATGAAATTTCGGATTAATTTCCCTTGTATGCTATGATATCCGGACTTATGCTCACTCACCCAGTATGATGCTAAATACTCAGCATGTTTGCATTTAATTTGTGGTCATCGACTAAGAGTAGTAAAGTTCTATATGGTAATTTTAGTGATTGTAAGCGTTGCAATATCAGTTTATAAAAGAACAGCCGAAGGGACGGATGGACATAGCTTTTGTGATCAAGAATATGTACACATGTGTACATTTATACGTAACAATCAACTATATATCTGATATTTCTCGTGCTCATAGCAAGAAGTAGGAAAATTGTACTCAACTCAAGCTCTTGGACACTTTTCAAATAAAATATAGGACATTAGAGTCCATAAATGGAGCTACAAATGGAGCTACAAAACAAATTCTGGCAACGCTACTTCAACAAATGAAAATGTATTGACCTCTAATTTCGCTTACCTAACTCGTTTTCAAAGTTCTACTCCATGGTTAGTTTGCCACTAACCCGTGTCTAATAACCATTTGTTTGTATCCTACTGGAATAGACTCATTTGCTACTTGAATACAGTTTTTCTAACATTTTCTTGCCTAGAAAGCTTTCGCGCATACTGCTAACCACGACTAACAATTCTTAAGGATCAAGGTCTGGAAAATGATACTGAAGCCTTTAATACTTTCCATGTGTTTTGCGACCATTCCCGTCGCTTTACGCCATACCATAGCGGTAACATAGAAGTATTCGCTAACTGACATAGAGAATGCAGCACATTTTCCTAATCCGACCGCAATAGGAAACATTGCCTGTTCAAATGGAAACAACTGGAAATTGTAGTTCATTCCGTCCACATCCCCTACTCATTATTTATGATAATTGCTTCCGATCGGTTTCAAAATGTGATCGAAAAGAAATATTGAAATTTCAAAACTTCCTATCAATAAATTTCGCAGTTTCTTATTGAAGCAATTACTTTACCGTAAAAATGCATTGAAATTGAAAATGGAACACTCAGAAACAATGCTCTCTTGAAGCTAACCAACCTCTCTATTTTTGCTAGCAAAGGTAGCTAGCTGCACAAGCTGAGAATACAAACAGAGAGATAACGAAAGGCATAGAAAAAGAGGGAGAGAGAGAGAAAGAGAGAGAGAGAGAGAGAGCGCGCAGCCATTTTTCTTATCTTACTGTTAAAGTGCTCAAGACTATCAATGCAATGAAACAATTTGCAGAAATCTACAACTGCGCACTGGGTAATTATTTGAATTCAATAAAGCTAAGCTAAGGGTTACAGTAACGTATTTACGCGTTTTCATACCCTGCGGGTTGTTGTTCGAGTTATTTAAGGAGTCAATTAATAGTGAGAGAGAGTTTTTTGAAAGCAATTTATAATAAATAAAAAAGTTCACCTTCGCACAGTAAACGCACCCCGCTCCTTACTAAATACTTAAGCATCTGGCATGAGAGTGGTAAATAACTCAAGACAAGGCGTGGCTTTAACAAAATGCTATAATAACCAATCGCTAGAAAGAGAAAGAGAGATTTAAAATTTTGAGAATTTTGCAAATAAGTAAACCACTGACATCAAACCTAACTCCACATACGCCTGCTTGACTGTTTTAAAAAAGAAAAAAAAAAAGACTAAAGAACAATCATAAGCCGACCGTCGGTAGATGAGGCAACGAACGGGTTTTTCTACTATATGAATGTATCTGTGAAGAGCTAAAGCAATTTGTGACAAGTAGAGAAAAAAAAAAATAAAGAAGAAAAAGCATAAAATATATTCTAGTTTATGTAGAAAAATGCGTTGAAATTCATGCGCAATTACTTTTATCCTGTTTACCAGATTGCTTTACGGTGCGATGAACGAATACAACAACAGCAATGCCAAGTAAAAGTACAAAAATTGTTCAAATTGCAGTTAGAGTTAAGAGAGAGACAACGCTTAGAAAATGCTTACATACCTATATATGCATGTATATTAATACACATACACATATATATATGTATATATATATATAGATATGTGTGTATGTATGTATACATATGTATTTACGTATATATATATATATATATATATATATATATATATATATATATATGTATGTATGTATATTCTTTTTAAAGTTCAGTAACTGTGTGCGCGCTTGTTATTTCCATCCAATCTGTGTATAGAAATTGCTTTTGGTATAGC